>CABEGB010000773.1:0-227870 GCA_901521435.1 Crematogaster levior
CTAAATTTACCATTTATTAAAAATTTTCAAAAACCACCCCTTGGGGGTAAAATTTAATATCTGGGAAACGGTGCATCGTGAAAATATGAGACATGTGCCGTTAATTAAGGTTTCTTATAGGGTCAATTTACCATTTATTAGGAATTTTCAAAAACCACTCCTTAGGGGTGAAATTTAATATCTCAAAAACGGTACATCGCAAAAATACAGGACCTGTGTCGTTAATTAACATTTCTTATGGAGTTAATTTACTATTTAATAAAAATTTCCAAAAATCACCCCTTGGGGGTAAAATTTAATATCTCGAAAACGGTGCATTGCAAAAATGTGAGACATGTGTCGTTAATTTAGGTTTCTTATGGGGTCAATTTACCATTAAAAATTTTCAAAAATTACCCCTTGGGCGTGAAATTTAATATTTTGGAAACAGTGCATCGCAAAAATACGGGATCTGTGTTATTAATTAAGGTTTCTTCTGGGGTTAATTTACCATTCATAAAAAATTTTCAAAAACCACCCCTTGGGGGTAAAATTTAATGTCTCGGAAACAGTGCGTTGCAAAAATATGAAACTTGTGCCGTTAATTAAGATTTTTTATGGGGTCAATTTATCATTTATTAAAAATTTTCAAAAACCACCCCTTGAGGGTGAAATTTAATGTCTTGGAAACGGTGCATCGCAAAAATACGGGACCTGTGTCGTTAATTAAGGTTTCTTATGGGGTAGATTTATAGTTATCCTTAAAGAAAAATACGCAATTGCATATTGCAAATAGCATAACTTTTTTTAAACTTTACGTTTTTTTTTCACCAATTGATTCATATATCTGTACTCTAAAAAGTAGGTGATATCCCAAAAATATCATAAATGAAAAGGTCAAGCCATGTTCAAAAATAAACCCTCAAAAATTTGAATTTTTACAAATTTAAATGATTATCTAATAATATATCACCATGAAAAGTAACTGATATATTTACAAGGTGCCAGTTCAAAGTGAACATATATAAAGTGTATATTAACTAAATAAATTAATAAAATAAATAATATAATAAATTTAATAATATATTACCACGAAAAATAACTGATATGTTATTCAAGGTGCAAATTCAAAATGAACATACATACATAAGGTGTATATAAGTAAAATTGATTATAATTTGACTCTAAGTGAAAGTACATAAGTGATATGTTATTTTTAGTGCACAAAATATAAAAGCCGTTTATTGAAGTTTGATTTGAAATTTATACAAGCCTGGACAATGAAAAATAGTTGCTTGTAATTCCAGAGTACTAATTTGTTAATGACTCGGAAAAAGAACATGGCGGCCTGCTCTCAAAAAACTTCGATGCGTTTCTCAGTATCCACTTAGGAATAATAATACTTACATTCCGATTCATCCGACACAACTTGTCTCTGACTATTCAATAAGTTAGTAGTACTGTTAAATATCAATCACATATGTCACCCTGCCCAGAGAGAGAGAGAAAGAGAGATAATGCAAATATTTAAATTAATCATTATCAAAACACTGTTACATTTTATACATGCACTTTAAGAAGCATGCTTCTTAAAGTGCATGTATAAAATGTAACAGTGTTTTGATAATGATTAATTTAAATATTTGCATTATCTCTCTCTCTCTCTCTCTCTCTCTTATCTCTCTCTCTCTCTCTCTCTCTCTCCTCTCTCCTCTCTCCTCTCTCTCTCCCTCTCTCCTCTCTCCCTCTCTCCTTATTGAATAGTCAGAGACAAGTTGTGTCGGATGAATCGGAATGTAAGTATTATTATTCCTCTCTCTCTCTCTCTCTCTCTCTCTCTCTCTCTCTCTCTCTCTCTCTCTCTCTGGGCAGGGTGACATATGTGATTGATATTTAACAGTACTACTTATTGAATAGTCAGAGACAAGTTGTGTCGGATGAATCGGAATGTAAGTATTATTATTATTCCTAAGTGGATACTGAGAAACGCATCGAAGTTTTTTGAGAGCAGGCCGCCATGTTCTTTTTCCGAGTCATTAACAAATTAGTACTCTGGAATTACAAGCAACTATTTTTCATTGTCCAGGCTTGTATAAATTTCAAATCAAACTTCAATAAACGGCTTTTATATTTTGTGCACTAAGAATAACATATCACTTATGTACTTTCACTTAGAGTCAAATTTTAATCAATTTTACTTATATACACCTTATGTATGTATGTTCATTTTGAATTTGCACCTTGAATAACATATCAGTTATTTTTCGTGGTAATATATTATTAAATTTATTATATTATTTATTTTATTAATTTATTTAGTTAATATACACTTTATATATGTTCACTTTGAACTGGCACCTTGTAAATATATCAGTTACTTTTCATGGTGATATATTATTAGATAATCATTTAAATTTGTAAAAATTCAAATTCTTGAGGGTTTATTTTTGAACATGGCTTGACCTTTTCATTTATGATATTTTTGGGGATTTCATTATAATAAAATATATTTCAGTGACTTTGGTAATAATGATATTTGTCATTGCTTTCCTTTTTCTTTTCTTTTTTATTTTACGAAATTAGCATAATTATAATGAAACATATAATATATAATTATTATTATACCATTCAATCATTTTCAATTTCACCTTATATAAACACCAAATTTTTTTACACATTTTTCATAAAATAGATAAATAATGAATATTATTGAATATGTAACAATTCCGCTGTTTATTTATCATTTATTTTTGCTCAATATATTTGCACAAATACTATGCGTAATACAAAAAACAACATTAATATAACAACTAATAATAAGAATAATAGACTAAATATTTGTTTTTTTAGTTTAATAGTCCACTGGTGTTAATTATATAGTGTTGCATTAGTGACAAAATAAATGTATTAATGACTATATACTACGTATACTTTTTAATAGTTTGTTTACTTTTTTATAAAACATAAAAAGGAGAAATCTGGCAAAATTCTAAGTTGAATCACCAAAATGAGTGATTTTGCATTCTCGGAACTGGGACGATAGGCTCAGCTTAAACTCGCATGAATAGCCAAGAAATCAAAATCGCTGTCGTAGGGATAACAATTTTGAATTCATCAACTAATAAATAGTGTAAATCTTAAACTTGAATCGTAGATGGAAGAAAAATAATCCTATACTACAGATCCTATAACGAAGTCCACTTGTCAGCGTCTAATGCAAGTTTCTTTTATGTTTCAACTTTCTATTCCGTTTATAATGTACATGTTCTTCGTTATGATTATTAATTTCTTCTTTACCTTTTCGCATAACAGTATGTCATTTGAAGTTTGAGTCGCGGTGTACTTCCGCCGGCGAATTAGTAACTAAGGAGAACGGTGTGTGGCGCTGAGTGTGTGTGACAAGAAGTCTTGTAAGAGAATACACGTCTCTTCCGTGTGTGCAATAAAGATCCTTTAATAGAAGCAAGACGTGTGTGCATTTTTAATCGTGAAATAAACTAGAATGCAACGGAATCCCGAAGCATTCGCAAACATGGTCCTTCGAGCCGGATATGATTGTAAATTGATCATATAACGAGCGATCTACGTAGTAACGGCGACAGTCGGATTACGAGATCTCACAAGCGATCTATGGATAACCTGCAAGAGTAACGCGGGTGCCTACAAGAAAAGAGTGATTGTCCGACAGGCCGGAAATCACATGCATCAAGCCACAAGGCAACGGTAGAATCTTAGTGAAGATTCTACAATACGTGACGGACGAGTCCACGAATTAGCAGCGTGAAGGGCGAGTCCACAAGTTTGCGACCAGCGGGCGAGTCCATTCCAAGTACAACGGGAATATCGAAGAAGATCGATTCGGAAGATCGAGTCGACGCATGAGGATCCTAACCTAGAAGAAGCGAAGCGGACCAAGAATAATCGAAAGCGATAAGACAGAACCAATACACGGTTTAAGATAAGTAAAGCGAAATTCTGATAGTGATTTAAACGTTAACAATAATAATTAGAGCGCAACCATGGCGTCAGTCGAAGAATATTTAGCTAAGTTAAAGCAAAAGAAAAAAATGTTAAAAGCCAGTTTGACGCGGGCTGAAAATTTCTTCAAAGGCGTTGATTCAAGTAATATTGATATTGACGAGATTGAGTTGAGAATAAATAAAGCTGAGGAAACGTGGAAATCACTATCGGAAGTACAAATGGAAATAGGTCATGTAAGAGACAATGCAAGTGATGACGAAGGGTTAGAAAAAGAGATAGAAGATTGCGAAAACAAATTCCTTAAAATTAGTCGCTAAAACACAAAACTGATAAAGAATAACATAGGATTAGGGGTAATCGATGAGAATTATGAGCAAGTGGCTCAAAGAGTGCCGGATAACTCACAAAGAAATACGCGTAATAACTATAATAACTGTGTTAGATTGCCTAAAATAGAGTTGCCTACCTTTTCTGGCTTATACGAAGATTGGCATACCTTTTACGACGTGTTCAAGTCATTGATTCATTCAAACGATTCATTAAACGACGTACAAAGATTTCATTACTTGAAGTCTGCGTTAAAAGGAGAGGCCGCAGAAACGATATCGTCATTGGAAATTTCGGGCTTGAATTACGAGAATGCTTGGACCAGATTACAGGAAAGATACGATAATCAAAGATTGATCATTCAAACGCACATTAAAGCTATATTTGATTTGCCTATCGTAAGAAAAGAAAATGGTACGGCTATTAGGCAAGTGTTGGATGGCGTGTGTTGAAACACACTCGTGCTTTACAGGCACTAAAGAGACCCACTCATCAATGGGACGATTTGCTTATTCACATAGTAACCGGCAAACTAGATATTTTATCAATAAAAGAATGGGAAAATACATTAGAATCAACATTAATGCCGAGTTTTCAGGAGCTAATAGCATTTTTGAACAAAAGATGTCAAACATTAGAAGCAGTCGCAAATCGCAATCAACTGAGTCAAACGAGCACAGGCTCACGCGTAACTGGTCACAACAAATTCACAGCTGCACTTGCTACTACGAGCAATGTAAAATGTCTTTATTGTAAAGACAATCATCAGATTTACCGGTGCAAGGCCTTTCATGCTCTGCCCGTATCGGAACGCGCAAATCAGGTAAAGTTGAAAGGGTTATGTCTAAACTGTTTGCGGGGTAATCATAAGGCTAAGGAGTGTGTGGCGGTGGGCTGCAAAATATGCAAGAAAAAACATAATTCGTTGTTACATTTCAAAAATGATAAGGAGAAAGAAAATGAAGAAGGACAGTTGTGTCAAAAGGTAGAGCAAGACACAAGTAAGGAGAAAGAGAAATTAGATAGTGTTTCATGTCATCATGCTAAGTCAGAAGGAATCGGCAAATCAAGACAAGTGTTACTCGCTACGGCTATAGTAAAAATAAAAAATAAAGACGGTCGATTCATTGAAGCAAGAGCGTTGTTAGACAGCGGATCTCAATCGAATTTCGTTTCAGAAAACTTTGTGAACAAGTTAGGAATATGTGGTAGCAAAACTCAAATAAAAATTAATGGCATTAACCAACAGGTTTCTAATGCATTGAAAGTTGTAGATTTGAATGTATCGTCGAGATTTGAGTCCTTTAGGACGAGTCTAAAGTGCGTAATTTTACCGTGCATCACACAAGATTTACCAACCATTCAAATAGACAGATCAGAAATAAATATACCTAAGAATATTAGATTGGCCGATCCTGAGTTTCATGTGCCAAAGAAAATAGATTTATTGATAGGAGCTGAAAGGTTCTGGGATCTCATGTGTATAGGACAGATAAAACTAGGTAAGGCCAAGCTAACGTTGCAAAAATCCACACTCGGTTGGATAATATCCGGGGTCATTGAGACACGTAATGACAAGGTCCTGCAAACTACCTGCGGTTTCAGTACTGAACAAGATTTGTGTAATGCGGTAAATAGGTTTTGGCAATTGGAAGATTGCCTAAGTCCAAAGAGTCTAAATGATGAAGACGAATACGTAGAGGAGCATTTTAAGAACAATCATGTTAGGAACGTGGAAGGTAGGTTTGTAGTAAAGTTGCCCGTGAATCAAAAGGTGTTGGATCAGTTAGGAGAATCTAGAGACATAGCGATGCGGAGACTTAAGTCGTTGGAAAGGAAATTTACGAAGGCTCCCGATCTTAAGTCGGAATACGTCAACTTCATGAAAGAATACATTGAGTTAGGGCATATGAAAATAGTCGCGAAACCAGATTTGGAAGCCAAGAGAATCTTTCTTCCCCATCAAGCCGTGGTAAGAGAGGATGCGTCAACTACTAAAACGCGAGTGGTGTTCGACGCGTCGAGTAAAGATTCCAAAGGCTTGTCGTTAAATGATGCATTGTATAAAGGCCCAGTAATTCAATCCGATTTATTTTCTGTGATTATGCGATTCAGGTGTTTCAAATACGTTATTTGCGCTGATATAAAGAAAATGTACAGGCAAGTTTTGGTTCATGAAGATCACACACCGTTACAGACGATTCTGTGGCGAGAGGATCCTAGCATGCAAGTGCAACAATTTGAGTTACTTACGGTAACATACGGAACAAAGCCTGCATCATTTTTAGCAATAAGATGCTTACATCAGTTAGCTGAAATAGAAAAAGAAAATTTTCCTCTAGCGTCAAAATCCATTCTCTCTAATTTCTATGTGGACGACTTGTTGACGGGTTCCGATACGGTGCAAGGAATTGCAGATTTGAAACAACAGCTGACTGAGTTGTTATCTCGCGGAGGGTTTGAGTTACATAAATGGAAATCGAACATAATGGCTCCAATATCCGAGATCAAGGTCGACGACAAATCGGTAGATTTGAGTAAAGAAGAAGAGTCCAAATTATTGGGTATTCTGTGGAAGCCAGATAAAGATGTACTTAGTTACAAAGGTCCGTTAGTAAAACTGGAAAATAAAATAACGAAAAGAGTGATGTTATCTGAAATATCTAAGCTATTTGACCCTCTAGGCTTGGTGGGTCCGGTTATAACTGCTGCGAAGATTTTAGTACAGTCCTTGTGGGCTTGTAATATAGGATGGGACGAATCTGTACCAATGAGTATTCATAAGGCTTGGTGCAAAATAAAATCTCAATTGTATTTATTAGAGTATTTAGAGATTCCCAGGTTAATAATTACGAAGGATAGTGATTCTAACATACAATTGCATGGTTTTAGCGACGCTAGCGAACAAGCTTACGGTGCTTGTATATATTTAAAAGAGGATGAAGGAGTCACTGCGTTACTTTGTTCTAAGTCACGAGTAGCCCCTTTAAAGGTGTTATCATTGCCACGGTTAGAATTGTGTGGAGCTGTGCTATTGATGAAGCTGATGAATAAAGTAGTGACCAGTTTGAACGTGAGCGTGCGCAAGCGTTATTATTGGACAGATTCTAAGATAGTTTTAGCTTGGTTAAGATCGCCTGCTAGGAGGTGGAAAACGTTTGTCGCGAACAGGATTGGTGAGATTCAGGATAACTCGTCATCTTCTGAATGGCATCACGTAAAGTCAAAGGAAAACCCCGCGGATTTGATCTCCCGTGGATTAACTCCTGAGCGATTAAAAGATTCGGATCTTTGGTGGAGAGGTCCAGATTGGTTAAAGTATAACGAAAGTGAATGGCCATTGGAAAATGCAGAGTTATCATCTGAAGCTTTAATAGAAAAGCGTGCCGAAACAACGGTTGCCGCCACCTACATATCAGAACCGATTATAAGTTACGATAGGTATTCTGCGTTAAGTAAGTTACTGCGAATTATTGCTTATGTGCGGAGGTTTGCTCATAACGCTAAATGTGTGAAGGAAAACCGTAATACAGGCTGCGTATCTGTTTTAGAAATAAGCGAAGCTCGAATAGATTTAATTAAGATGGTTCAAAGAGAAGAGTTCGAAAATGAAATAAGGCTGTTATCGCGTAATGAGAATGTACCAAAGACGTCCAAGTTAATCAGTTTAAAGCCTTATTTGGATAAGAATAATGTTATAAGAGTAGGAGGAAGATTGGAGAATTCAGGATTACCTGAAGCAACCAGACATCCAATCATCATGCCATCATCGCATCTCATTACTAAGCTGGTAATAAAGGATAAGCATGAAAGGTTATTTCATGCAGGTACTCAAGCAACACTGGCTTCAGTGAGGGAAGAATTTTGGCCTCTGGCAGCAAGGAGTAGTGTCAAGGGCATCATAAGAAAGTGTGTGAGATGTGTCAAAGCGTCACCCATGCCTAGTCACCAAATCATGGGACAATTGCCTACTTATAGGGTCAATCAAGTAAGACCATTTTATAATACTGGCGATTATTGTGGTCCATTCCTCATTCGGGATAGAGTGCGTCGAAACAGCAAACTGTACAAAACCTATGTTGCAGTATTTGTTTGTATGGTTACAAAGGCTGTGCACTTGGAATTGGTGGAAGATATGTCCTCTGAGGCGTTCATCGGGGCGTTGAAGAGATTCATTGCTAGAAGAGGGAAGATAGTTAATATATATTCTGACAATGGGAAGAATTTTCAGGGCGCAGACAACGAACTGCAGCGTTTGTTCAAGCACGCAGAATTCTGTACAGCTCTCCAACAAGCAGCTTCCGAAGAGCGCTTAACTTGGCATTTTATACCTCCAAGAGCTCCCCATTTTGGAGGGTTGTGGGAAGCAGCTGTGCGGTCAATGAAGAGATGCTTGAAAAAGGCTGTAGGTAATGCATCGCTTACGATGATGGAGATGATAACAGCTCTGTCTCAAGTAGAAGCGGTTTTGAACTCAAGGCCGTTAACGCCCGTTTCTGATGACCCGATGGATTTAAGCGTGTTGACTCCAGCCCATTTTCTGATAGGAGATTCATTGACGTCTTATCCGGAACCTGATCTTCAGCAGTTGCCTTTAAACAGACTTTCTCGCTGGCAACTCGTGGAGCGTTTGAAGCAACATTTCTGGTCCAGGTGGTCCAAGGAATATTTAACTGCATGTCAAGGTAGAACCAAGTGGAAATCGGACAGTCGAGTTGGTTTTCATGTTGGGCAGTTAGTAATGCTGAAGGAAGATGAAGCTATGCCACTAAGATGGGTGCTTGCAAGAATTGTAGAAGTTCATCCTGGTCCGGATGGTGTGATAAGGACTGTAACCGTACGTGCCAGTAAGGGTATTTATAAAAGGCCTATTGTAAAAATTTGTCCTCTACCTCAAGAGGATTGTGAAGTCGATAAGACTGATTAATGTGATACTTATGATTATATGTCTACGCCGTACCGATAAAAGAGAAAAAACTATGTTATGTTGAAAATATAAATATTGTCAAGGCGGGCGGCATGTCAGCGTCTAATGCAAGTTTCTTTTATGTTTCAACTTTCTATTCCGTTTATAATGTACATGTTCTTCGTTATGATTATTAATTTCTTCTTTACCTTTCCGCATAATAGTATGTCATTTGAAGTTTGAGTCGCGGTGTACTTCCGCCGGCGAATTAGTAACTAAGGAGAACGGTGTGTGGCGCTGAGTGTGTGTGACAAGAAGTCTTGTAAGAGAATACACGTCTCTTCCGTGTGTGCAATAAAGATCCTTTAATAGAAGCAAGACGTGTGTGCATTTTTAATCGTGAAATAAACTAGAATGCAACGGAATCCCGAAGCATTCGCAAACACCACTCATTTTTGAATTCCTATATACCACGCATCACGACACTCGGTCTCATTTTTGGTTCATTCAGTTGTTGTTTTGCTTAGTTCTATCTTTGTTTACCAATTCCGGTCTCTGTGAAATCGTTGTGCGTGAATACAAGTTCCGTTACCAACTAATCATCCTAACCACCAGCAAGTTCGTGTCTTTCTAAAATTCCAGAGGATCCACATGGAGGACCCTTACGCGAGGATATTGAATATTTCGACCAAAAGTCTTAAATTTTTATTTTTTTATTGGGTTTTGCTTGCGGTAGAAAGAGACTGACACCCTAAGAATTGCTTTAAGTTAGATCCTCTTACAATTAATAATATTATTTTCATCTCCGCTGTTTTGGATTGACTGACAACAATTAACTCACAACAATATCTGTCATTGGTCCTCAATGCATTAACTCGCAGCGATATTTACGTCTCTGAGAAATAATCGGGCTTCAACATATTAACTCGCTCCGAATTCTATTTTCACTATTCCGGATTGGCCGATGGCAAACTAACTTGAAATGATTTTAAGTTTAAAGCGCCAGGTTGGTTGATTTCAATAATTCACGATCATCGATAATTTGATTTTTTTGCGAAGAATCAGGAGCAAATCAAATCGTAACACATTTCTTTTCGATAATTCGCAATAATTCAAAATATATTTTAGTTATTAGATTCACAAGATCCTCTTTTTGTACAAAGAAGGCCATTCCGAGCAGTTGCCAAACGATGCAGAATTTGTGGAACGACGGACATGATAGTTGGCACAGGAAGCTCCTGGAATGAGACACATCGCGTTAGATCCTCGGGAAAATAGGAATAATTTAGATAACTCGCCCGCCCAAGCCATAACGCCATCATCCTTGTCGGACTATCTACCAGTTTTTGACAGTCTGAGCAACTTCCTTAGCGTCGCTAATAAAGAGTCGTATGTACACTGAGTACTTTCTATTGGAAACCCTTAAGACAGCGGTTCTTAATGATGCGGATCCCTTCTCATTACATTATTTTTGTGCGCCCCCTCCCCAAGTATTTAGTAATGTAATATTTCTTGTAAATAAATTAAGTACATATTCTTTTTATAAGCTATTGTGATTGTTGGTAATTAAATGAGAGGCGACACCAAAGTTTAATTCAAGATTTATAATCCTAAATGAATCAAATATTTATCTAAAGTTGTTCAAAGATCATCAAATTTGGAGAGTAGGGAGAAATAAGTAAATGCATACACTTTTATAATATTTTTATTTGTATAACTTCATATAAATTTAAAATTTATAATAATAATGATTATATATTATATTAATAATAATTATTATAATACGTAAACGGATTATGATAAAGATATTATGGAAAGATCTTTAGCAACTTTCTCGTTGATTAATGCAGAAACCATGATTTTTGCATGGTTATAAAAATCAGGTTATAAAAATGGAAGTCAATTCAGGAGCTTCGGGGTGGTCAGCATTAACACATTGTATAGGATTAAACCTTTTCACTGAAGCTAATTGATAAACAATTTGTAAGTTATACCAGACACCGAATTCCGTGCATGGGTCGTATCTCAGTAAATGTCACTATCGGACAAACATCACGTATACTTGATTTATTCATTGTCAAAGGTCGTTTCGATTCGTTATTAGGTCGAGAATGGATTTCACCGTTCATGAAATTAACTCTGTAGAATTTTTTTCTTCGCCCGAAACTATCCATGTTAACTCCGCTACATCATTCGCAGATCCAAGAAGCACAAACTTAATCAACTTTTAACGAAATATGAGGACATTTTTAGTAAAGAAGCAGGCACGCGTTAATAGGTCCGCCTGTTTCATTTAAAATCAGATGCTACGTCAGTATTTATAAAAACTAGGAAAATTCAATGGCACTCCGAGATAAGTACACTAAAGAAATTGATGCAAAAATCAAATCAGGATTTTATAAGCAAGTAGAATATTCTGAATGGGCTTCTACAATACGTGTAATCGTTAAAAAGAACAGTCAATTGCACATTACAGGAAATTATAAACCTACTCTTAATCCTCGTATCATAATAGATGAGCATTCCATCCCCAGAGCAGAATTTATATATACAATATTTAGTCAACTTAAAAGAACAAAACTTTTGTTATCTGGACATCACAGACGTTTACTCTCACCTCGTTCTTGATGATGAATTTGGTCACGTATTAAACATATCAAATCACGGTCTGATTCGACCGATTAGAGCAGCTTATGGGGCAGCTAATAAACCTGCTATCTGGCAACACAGAATGGAAATAGTCTTACAGGGTCTTTTTAATGTGAAGAATTTTTACGACGATATACTCTTTTTCACAGAAGATTTCGACAGTCTTTTCTCTAACAGGTATTAGATTGGACTTTGGAAAGGCTACACGCCTTAACCGAGAGAAATGTATATTTGCTCACCCTCAGTTCATAAATCAGATAAGCATATTCAGGCAATCAAAGATACACGCAAGCCAGACACAAGAATTACAATTAGGAAAGACAACTATAGCACTTTCATCTCAGATCTATCTACTAGATCTATCTAGATAGAACTTACACTTTATTATATGTTGCTTATCAAACATTTAAATGGACAGCAACTGCAAAAGGAGTATTCAACAATATCAAAAATATCTTAGTTTCCCCTAGTAAAGTATTAATACTTTACGATCCTACACTACGTTTCTTGCTCACAACGGATGCAAGTAAAACAGGATTACGTGCTATTCTTTTGTACAAGTTAAGCAATGGACAAGAGCGACCAATCGTATGCCCAATTGTACGCAAGCGACTAATTGTATGCAAGTTGAACAATGAGCGCAACTGAGCAACGCTATCCTCAAATGATAAAGAAGCATTAGCAATTGGGTCGTTAAAAAATTCTTCTATTATTTGTATGCCCGTCATTGTACGCTTATAACGGATCAGAAGCCATTAATACAAATTCTACACCCGAAGAAGTCATTACCGACACTTTGCATCAGTCGCAAGGCCAATTATACAATTATTTAGATTTCAATTTTCAGACTTTAATTTTGATATTCTATTCAAAGTTACAAAAGAAAATAAAAACATAGATTACTGTTTAAGGATGCTTTTGCCAGGAAAAACGCTCACCATTCATAAAATCACTCCCCGAGACAGAGAGACAGAGAGACAGAGAGACAGAGAGCCAGAGAGACAGAGAGACAGAGAGACAGACAGAGAGAGACAGAGAGACAGAGAGACAGAGAGACAGAGAGAGAGAGAGAGAGAGTTTGATTTGTGGATTCGATCATTTTATTACGCATCAGGTTAAACAACTTTCGATCAGCGCTAAGAGTATTGCACAAGAAACTCGGAAGAATCCTCAGCTTGAAAAGATTGTTCAACAACTTGAAACAGATCTTACTCGCTTACAGGATACAAAGCTCCAAAAGACAAGGAAGCGATTGCTTAGTGTACGAGCACCGAGTCGTCATTCCTCGTCTTCAGACAAGCAATTTTAAATGAATTACACATGGCTCACCTAGGCATAGTTAAGATGAAGGACATGGCAAGATCGTTCGTATATTGGCCATGCAATATCGATGCCGATATCGAATAGATAACAAAAACTTGTGTAGATTGTGCCAGGAATGCACATGAATTACCGAAGATATGCGACCATCACTGGGAATATCCGAAGAATCTTTGGGAAAGGATACACATTAATTACGCAGGACCAGTGGCAGGCAAGAGGTTACTCATGATTGTTGACGCTTATAGCAAATGGCTTGATGTAAAGATTACGAACTCTACGATAACACAAGTTACGATTCCTATTCTTGAAGAGTTATTTGATGCTTTCGGATCTCCTGTTATTATCGTTTCGGACAATGGATCGCTCACAGTTCACAGCAACAGAATTTTAAGACATTCCTAAAAGAAAACGGCGTAAAGTACCACAAACGTATAGCGCTGTATCACGCAGCGACGAATGGTCAAGCGGAACGTTACGTTCAAGCAGTCAAGGACGCCCTAAAAATCAACGACGCTAGGATCACTGCAGCACAATCTAAATGAATTTCTTCGTCATACAGAAAAGCACTCCATGCTGCAACAGGGCAATTGTTCTCCAGCACAATTGTTCTTAAGACGTGTGATACGAACCAGATCAGATCTCGTGAGACCGGAAGAAACGAAAGTTAAGATTTCTCAGAAACAAGCCACAGCAAAGTTGTCGTATCGTGAAATTCAGTCCCAGCAACTAATTTATTTTCTACCCCCCGTATAAGTGAGTACCAGGAGTGATTATCACACGTCTAGGAGACCTACATTATAAAATTGACTACCAAGGGAAACCATTTAAACGGCACATAGACCAGATCAGACGTCGATGATCCAACGGAGATGGTTATTTTAAGGACAACTATCTGACGACAGCAAAGCAGACCGTCGCAAAATTCATTTTTATGGCGATTTGGAAAGTCAGTCTGAAATCACACCATCTCAATCACCAGTTCATCAGCAAGCATCAGCAATCTCCTTGTACGTTTCAATATCATCGGAAACACTGTCGTGTTCTATCCCCAGATAGTCCTCCATGAGAACGCCGAGCGCGACTACAACTCCTCCAACTCTAAGAAGGTCGACTCGTGTAAGACGAACACCACAAAGATTCGTACCGGAGGAAAAACACGTAAGGAAAGGAAATGTAGCATATGATATCCGCGTTGCCGACTGAAGTACTGATTTTTTCCGATATCATGGTGTATTTGTCGCGAGAAGTTGGGCACGATATCCGCCGTGACACTTGGTCTTTTATCTCCAGTTAAGGACGACTTTCTTTCTTGTAACTCAAAAAGATTTTGTAATAAAGAATCGTATGCATACTGAGTACTTTTTGTTGGAAACCCTTAAGACATAACCATTGTTGTCAACAATCGTTTCCTTCACTAATAAATTCCTGCTTCCATCCTACTTCTCTGTCTCTTCCCCCGTTACCTCTCTCTAATTCAAGTGTTGAATATTTTTAGAGTACATCATTTACTTATCCTTCTCGGCCGTGAATCCGTTATTCTGAGATACAGTTCTTGGAATTCCATCATTATTTTCTGTTGTACATAGAGCCGACAGAATTGGGGACGTTCATATTGGGAACCCATGAACTTGATTTAGATAATCTGTTTAATAATCAGAAACACTCGTTCCGATGACGGAATCTCTGTTTACCTGCTAGATTCCCGATATTCCTGGTTCCGGTAGCGTCCTTTGAATAGAACATACTTTTCCCCTTTCTCTGCCTCTATCAAAGTCTGATTTTATTTTCCACTTCCCCTGACTCGACATACACACCCTTAGTTAATCGTCGAAACCAAATTAATAAATTTAAATTTTTTACCTCTGTAATGATACTGGATGGATGATAGTTTAAAGTAGACCGTCATAAATTCTGTCCAATGACCCCCGAACTATTGTACCACCCATCCACAGATACGCACACACACACGCACGCACGCACGCACGCACGCCGCACGCACGCACTCACGTATGCGTTTCTCATTATGATATTTTTCACATGAATTTGTTTTAATTTTATATTTTAATTAATTTAATTTTTATGTTGTATGTATACAGGGTGATCCAAGATAACCTTCCACCTGTAAAATGACATATTCCTGACACAATTCTAAGACGATTTTTCCTTTATCAAAATTTGATTTGAAGCGTAGTTTTCGAGTTACAAGCAAAAATAGTTAGGAAATCACGCGTCGAGTACAGAAGGCAGGCAGGAGCGGCGCACCGCTAGCGTAACGAGGGTTCAGTTGACCGCCCGACGGGTGATTACCACCGCGTGAGTCGCTATTTTAATCTTATGACATAAAATTATGCTTTAAATAAAATTTTTATAAAGAAAAAAGTGTCTTAGAATTATGTTAGGAATACGTGTTCCTTAAAATAAAAATTACTTTAATAACAAAGAGTTGTTCCGGTTCGCCGGCCGTTGAACGCTGCAATCAGCTGATTGCTACACGCGTGTAATGCATGTGTGCATAAAAAGAAAGAGAGAGAGAGAGAGAGAGGGAAGGAGGGAGAGACATTCATACACATGCACGCACGTACGCATACACTTTTTTCTCACTCTCTTTCTCTCTTTTACACAACACACTCTCTCATTTAATCACTCACTCACCTGCTCAATCACCTTGTAGCAGCGTAGCGAATCCTCATGCTACGTGTTAGGTCAGGTCAGATCAGGTCTGCTGCACCGTTATGATTAAGTTGTAGAGACAAAACTTTTTGTAAATTACTCTCACAAATCATCAAAACTTTTTGTAAATTACTCTCACTCGATTAACACAATACAGAATACGCGATAACGAATTCACTGATTTACTGACTCACTACCGATTCACTGATACCAAAAATTACTTTAAAAGAAACGCGAATGCAAATAGCACATGACTCGACGCGAAGCGACGGACCGCGGAAACTGCGCGACCACCAGGGTTATGTTGACAGTTGACTAGCGCTGCGACTTGCGCGTGGCGCGTGATCGACACGAGATGAGACGAACGACGGTGATTGGTCGATTCGCTTAAATTCTACTGCTTTCTGCTTAACTTTTTTTATGTGCCACGGCCTTTAAACCTTCGCATTGCGAATGCGGTAGAAAACATGAAACGTATAATGACGTACTTAAAAAAATTAATTATTTATTACAATTAATAACTATTTATAATTATAATAAATAATTATTATTTTTAAAAGCATGTGTTATACGTTATTACGTTTTCGAAACTATTGCATTCACGATGCGAAGGTTTCAGTCAATTGCAAGAATAATGTAATTAATAAATTACATTTGGGAATTTGGGAAAATTTATTTTTATTTTGCTCAAAAGAGATGTTCCAACGTTAAAATGTATTGGTCGCTCTGAAAAGAGCGGATTGAATAAAAAAAATTTTAGAGCAGATGCTCGAAATGCCCGCCATCCATCCTAATGCAAGCTCTCATGCGTTTTAATAAATTTCTTTCGACGTTCTGCATTACTTCTTCGTCGATATCCCAAATAGCCAATCGTAATCTTGTCTCTAGATCTTCAATATCTTCGGGAAGAGTTTTATAAATTATTTCTTTACAATATCCCCATAAGAAGAAATCCAGAGGGTTGAGATCCGGCGATCTTGCGGGCCAACGTATCGGGCCGTACCGACCCATCCAGCGTCTGGGAAAATGCTCGTTTAAATAATTTGTAACGATCCTGGCATTGTGTGGCCCAGCACCGTCTTGTTGAAAGACAATCTCGTTTCTTTCACATAATGGCACATTTTCGAGAAAATCTGGTAGATTTTCTGTTAAAAAATCGACGTAGGTTCTCCCAGTTAAGACATCTGGAAGAATAACTGGACCAAGTATTTCAGTGCCCATTATTCCGGCCCACACATTGATCTTCCAACGAGTTTGAAAATTTCGGAGTCGCGTGACTCTGGGATTTTCTTCATTCCAAAAGTGCATATTATGCACATTAAAAATCCCCTCTTGTGTGAATAGCGATTCATCGCTGAATATTACACGAGAGGAATATCTGGGATCTCGATCGACGTTTCGCAGAAAATTTTCGCAAAACGTTCGTCTTGCAGGGTAATCTGCTGGTCGTAAATGTTGTACGCGTGTATAATGAAACGCGTGCAACTTTTCTTCTTTTAATATCCTTTGTACAGTTGTGTAAGATAAATTGTGCTCTCGAGCAACTACCCGAATACTTGTTTCGGGATTATTCTCAAAAGCACGTATAACTCTTTCCGTGTTCCGTACATTTCTAACGGCGCGATCTCCTCCAGCGTCGTGTTTGTTCGGCAGGACACTGCCAGTATCGTAAAGTCTTTGAGCTGCTGCAAGTATGACGTGACCCGATGGATGTCTTCGGTCTGGATGCATTTCGGCGTATCTTCTTGCAGCAAGGTTCTGCTGCCGAACGTCGCGCGCTAATTGGTAACCAATTCGCGATTGGTCGCGGGAGGCGGGGAGGGGGCGTCGACCACCCGCGAAGATCGTATAAATTGGATGTACGATCGATAATGCGATCAATAAGCCTGCGATTATCAGCGATTATCAATAAGCGCGAAGAAGATATGGCAGCTTATACAAGTCAAGAATATTACGACATGCTAATGGTACTTGGCGAGTGTCACGGGCAGCAGAACCTTGCTGCAAGAAAACTCAAAGACTTTACGATAAATAAAACTCTTCCCGAAGATATTGAAGATCTAGAGACAAGATTACGATTGGCTATTTGGGATATCGACGAAGAAGTAATGCAGAACGTCGAAAGAAATTTATTAAAACGCATGAGAGCTTGCATTAGGATGGATGGCGGGCATTTCGAGCATCTGCTCTAAAATTTTTTTTATTCAATCCGCTCTTTTCAGAGCGACCAATACATTTTAACGTTGGAACATCTCTTTTGAGCAAAATAAAAATAAATTTTCCCAAATTCCCAAATGTAATTTATTAATTACATTATTCTTGCAATTGACTGAAACCTTCGCATCGTGAATGCAATAGTTTCGAAAACGTAATAACGTATAACACATGCTTTTAAAAATAATAATTATTTATTATAATTATAAATAGTTATTAATTGTAATAAATAATTAATTTTTTTAAGTACGTCATTATACGTTTCATGTTTTCTACCGCATTCGCAATGCGAAGGTTTAAAGGCCGTGGCACATAAAAAAAGTTAAGCAGAAAGCAGTAGAATTTAAGCGAATCGACCAATCACCGTCGTTCGTCTCATCTCGTGTCGATCACGCGCCACGCGCAAGTCGCAGCGCTAGTCAACTGTCAACATAACCCTGGTGGTCGCGCAGTTTCCGCGGTCCGTCGCTTCGCGTCGAGTCATGTGCTATTTGCATTCGCGTTTCTTTTAAAGTAATTTTTGGTATCAGTGAATCGGTAGTGAGTCAGTAAATCAGTGAATTCGTTATCGCGTATTCTGTATTGTGTTAATCGAGTGAGAGTAATTTACAAAAAGTTTTGATGATTTGTGAGAGTAATTTACAAAAAGTTTTGTCTCTACAACTTAATCATAACGGTGCAGCAGACCTGACCTGACCTGACCTAACACGTAGCATGAGGATTCGCTACGCTGCTACAAGGTGATTGAGCAGGTGAGTGAGTGATTAAATGAGAGAGTGTGTTGTGTAAAAGAGAGAAAGAGAGTGAGAAAAAAGTGTATGCGTACGTGCGTGCATGTGTATGAATGTCTCTCCCTCCTTCCCTCTCTCTCTCTCTCTCTTTCTTTTTATGCACACATGCATTACACGCGTGTAGCAATCAGCTGATTGCAGCGTTCAACGGCCGGCGAACCGGAACAACTCTTTGTTATTAAAGTAATTTTTATTTTAAGGAACACGTATTCCTAACATAATTCTAAGACACTTTTTTCTTTATAAAAATTTTATTTAAAGCATAATTTTATGTCATAAGATTAAAATAGCGACTCACGCGGTGGTAATCACCCGTCGGGCGGTCAACTGAACCCTCGTTACGCTAGCGGTGCGCCGCTCCTGCCTGCCTTCTGTACTCGACGCGTGATTTCCTAACTATTTTTGCTTGTAACTCGAAAACTACGCTTCAAATCAAATTTTGATAAAGGAAAAATCGTCTTAGAATTGTGTCAGGAATATGTCATTTTACAGGTGGAAGGTTATCCTTGATCACCCTGTATATATATATATACAGGGTGTCCCATTATAAAACATCCAGTCGAATATTTCGAAAACCAAGCCCGGGAGAGAAAAATTTTTCAGACAAAAGTTATTTGGTTTCGAGGGGCCCATAAGATGATACCATTGGTTTGACCTTGAAGAATTATTTGAAAGTTACATGAAAGTCACCTCAATTTTTTTAAATGGCATCCCCTATTTTTTATTACATATTCTTGTAGCTGACCTCGAGAGCTTTCCAAAACACTATAATAAAGTATTTTTTCATGAAGTATTTTCTTGAAAATATAGCTTGAAATAATTTCATAATTTTACATAAACTGTAAAATATCTCGTAAAATATTTACTTTTCGATGACCTTACCTCAATACTTTTATGCACAGAATAATGAGAGGAACCAATTGGTGTCAAGAAAACACATAGTTGTTTTTAAGAAAAAATATGCAATTTGTAACTAACAATTACATATTTTTTCTTAAAAACAACTATGTGTTTTCTTTACACCAATTGGTTCCTCTCATTATTCTGTGCATAAAAGTATTGAGGTAAGGTCATCGAAAAGTAAATATTTTACGAGATATTTTACAGTTTATGTAAAATTAAGAAATTATTTCAAGCTTTATAACTCGGAAAATACTTAATGAAAAAATACTTTATTATAGTGTTTTGGAAAGCTCTCGAGGTCAGCTACAAGAATATGTAATAAAAAATAGGGGATGCCATTTTAAAAAATTGAGGTGACTTTCATGTAACTTTCAAATAATTCTTCAAGGTCAAACCAATGGTATCATCTTATGGGCCCCTCGAAACCAAATAACTTTTGTCTGAAAAATTTTTCTCTCCCGGGCTTGGTTTTCGAAATATTCGACTGGATGTTTTATAATGGGACACCCTGTATATATATATATATATATATATATATATATATACATATATACAGGGTGTTCCAGAAAAACCTTCCATCTGTAAAATGATGTATTCCTGACACAATTCTAAGACGATTTTTCCTTTACCAAAATTTGATTTGAAGCGTAGTTTTCGAGTTATAAGCAAAAATAGTTAGGAAATCACGCGTCGAGTACAGAAGGCAGGCAGGAGCGGCGCACCGCAAGCGTAACACGGGTTCATCTGACCCGACGGATGATTACCACCGCGTGAGTCGCTAACTATTTTAATCTTATAACATAAAATTATGCTTTAAATAAAATTTTGATAAAGAAGAAAGTGTCTTAGAATTACGTCAGAAATACGTGTTTCCTTAAAATAAACATTACTTTAATAACAAAAAGTTGTTCCGGTTCGCCGGCCGTCGAACGCTGCAATCAGCTGATTGCTACACGCGATGTGTGTAATGCGTGTGTGCGTAAAAGAGAGAGAGAGAGAGAGAGAGAGGAAGGAGGGAGAGACATTCATACACATGCACGCACGCACGCATACACTTTTTTTCTCGCTCTCTTTCTCTCTTTTACACAAACACTTATGCACGCTCTCATTCTCACTCTCTCTCTCTCTCTCTCTCTCTCTCTCTCTCTTTTACGCACACACGCATTACACACATCGCGTGTAGCAATCAGCTGATTGCAGCGTTCGACGGCCGGCGAACCGGAACAACTTTTTGTTATTAAAGTAATGTTTATTTTAAGGAAACACGTATTCCTGACGTAATTCTAAGACACTTTCTTCTTTATCAAAATTTTAATTAAAGCATAATTTTATGTTATAAGATTAAAATAGTTAGTGACTCACGCGGTGGTAATCATCCGTCGAGCGGTCAGCTGAACCCGTGTTACGCTCGCGGTGCGCCGCTCCTGCCTGCCATCTGTACTCGAACCTCTCTTAAGCTAGCAGGACCAAATCAGCAGAATCGAATCGGATCAAGCAGATTATTTAGTACCCATTTTGTACTAATTTGTACCGTTAATAATAATTTTGTACCCCGTGCCATTAAAAAAAAAACCATGGCGCTGCTACCTTAATATTAAGCTAGCAGGACCACAATAAAAAAAAAAGAAAAAAAGAAAATTAAGGACAGATATGGAATCGGCATAATTTGTACTAATTTGTACCACTCGAAAAAAACTAATATATTCACCCCCTCTGCTTCAAACAACCCCTAATTGAATTCGAACTTATTAAGTTCAAGAGCAAAGTACTCTTCTCTGTCAGCAGAATCAATCGCTACTTGTACAATCGACGCGAAGTAATTTGTACTGTCAAAATATAGTTTCAGATTTTGTACCCCCGCCGATCCTTCGAAAACTACCCCCGACTCCTATCGGTCTCAAGAGTAAAGTACTCTTTCCAGTCAGCAGAATCAATCGCTACTTATACAATCGACGCGAAGTAATTTGTACTATCAAAATATAAAGTTTCAGATTTTGTACCCCAGCCGATCTTTCGAAAACTACCCCCGACTCCTATCGGTTTCAAGAGTAAAGTACTCTTTCCAGTCAGCAGAATCAATCGCTACTTATACAATCGACGTGAAGTAATTTGTACTATCAAAATATAAAGTTTCAGATTTTGTACCCCCGCCGATCCTTCGAAAACTACCCCCGACTCCTATCGGTCTCAAGAGTAAAGAACTCTTTCCAGTCAGCAGAATCAATCGCTACTTATACAATCGGCGCGAAATCGGCTGCTGACAGAGAAGAGTAGTTTGCTCTTGAACTTAATAAGTTCGAATTCAATTAGGGGTTTGAAGCAGAGAGGGTGAATATATTAATTTTTTTCGAGTGGTACAAATTAGTACAAATTATGCCGATTCCATATCTGTCCTTAATTTTCTTTTTTTCTTTTTTTTTATTGTGGTCCTGCTAGCTTAATATTAAGGTAGCAGCGCCATGGTTTTTTTTTTAATGGCACGGGGTACAAAATTATTATTAACGGTACAAATTAGTACAAAATGGGTACTAAATAATCTGCTTGGTCCGATTCGATTCTGCTGATTTGGTTCTGCTAGCTTAAGGGGGTATTCTGGTCTAGAATTTTGAAAAAATCATTTTTTTTTTGCATATTCTTAAAGTTTAGACCTTTAAGAATATATCCTCGAGAGAAAATTTTAAAATTCTAATAATTTACGGAGTTATAGCTATTTTAGCCGTTTGAGTACCAGAGGTACTGATGCTTCTAAGGAAGCTAGAATTGCTCGTAAATTAGAACAAGCTTCCGAAAATATATATTTTGAAGTCGAAGAAGACACACTCTATGAACCAGGAATCGCCGATTAACAAAATGTAAGTATAACCATTCTATGACTTAGACCGCTGCGGTTGCCTGAAACTTTTGCTCAAAACTTTAAACGCGTTTTTCTCAAAACTACTTTTTTCAACATGGTTGACATGATATCTCAAGTTCTATTTGACCGATTGACTTCAAATTTTGTACCAACCTTCAATGTATAACTCTCTATCGCCCCTACCACTTTTGTATCAAAATTATTTTTTTTACTATTTTAAAAAATTAAAAATCATGAGAAAAAAGAGTCGAAAATGCCTTTTTTTTCAAACAGCCGCCATTTTGCGAAAAAAATGTTTTCCACTTTCTCTTAGGTAGGGGCTATAACGACATTCTTACTAATTAAGAATCTTTTTTTAAATTTTGTTTCGGATGACCAGAAGGGTTGCAATCGTGTCAACCAGCACACCTCGTTTTTTTTTTACCCCCAACTTTACCAGCTTATAACTTATTTAATTTTCATTTTTTTTTTCAAAAATTTTTTTGTGTATTTTCAAGATATCAATAAATATGTTATAAAAAAATAAATGGTAAAAATATTTTTTGTTTTTTTTTTATCGAGCTCGACAAAACGCCCAAAATTTATGCCTCTAGACCAGAATACCCCCTTAAGAGAGGTTGTACTCGACGCGTGATTTCCTAACTATTTTTGCTTATAACTCGAAAACTACGCTTCAAATCAAATTTTGGTAAAGGAAAAATCGTCTTAGAATTGTGCCAGGAATATGTCATTTTACAGATGGAAAGTTTTTCTGAAACACCCTGTATATATACTCACCCGCAAAAAAACGGGCCACTAAATTTTAACAAAATTTTTTAATATCTTTCAATGGCAACAACTCATCGAAAAATCATCGTATTTAGATGAAATAAAGCTTAAATTAAAGCTTGAACATTTTTCTTGAAATTCCAACAAACAAAAATTGAATTGCAACAAAATTGACAAAATGGCAGACATTGAAGTTAGACATGGAAAAATGGGGAAAAAAATTTTTTTTTAAACTATTGCATGGCTCAGAAGAGTTGACTGATTGATATCAAAACATATGCGTTTTAAAGCTCATTCATTTCCAAACGAATCCATATTTTTTAAATTTTTCTACGACCTTTTTTGAAAAAGTTATAGCATTTTGAACAAAATGAATAACACTTTTTGTAAAATCTGCAATTGCGTGCGTGTACATATGCATGCATGTGTCCTGCTCTTGGCGTTACCCAGGATCAACGGCGTGGCATATTTTCCTCCGCAAGTCTCCGCCGAATAGTGTCGTCGCTCACCTCCACTCCAAATTGTTGCAAATTGTTTTTTATTTCTATTAATGTTATACGCCTGTTTCTTAATGCTGACACAACAATATATTGGTCATCTTGTGCCGTGGTACATCTTGGACGACCAGGTCTTCGATTATAACCACCAGTTTCCACGTATCTGTTGTAAACTCGCTGTACAGTTGTACGAGGAACGTTTAAAAAATTTGCAACATAACGTTGACTCCTTCCATCATTAATCAGCGCTACAACCTGTGCGACTGTTGCAAAATCTAACATTGTCGCGAAAATGAATATTTATGAATGAAAACAATACAGATTCCCTGAACTTTTCTATGGAGTGAACATTGATGAGATACGCTCGATGAGAGATGTTCACTCCGTAGAAAAGTTTCATTTTACAAAAAGTGTTATTCATTTTGTAACATTTTGTTCAAAACGCTATAACTTTTTCAAAAAAGGTCATAGAAAAATTTTAAAAATATGGATTTGTTTGGAAATGAATGAGCTTTAAAATGCATACGTTTTGATATCAATCAGTCAACTCTTCTGAGCCATGCAATAGTTTAAAAATAATTTTTTTTCCCCATTTTTCCATGTCTACCTTCAATGTCTGCCATTTTGTCAATTTTGTTGTAATTCAATTTTTGTTTGTTGGAATTTCAAGAGAAATGTTCAAGCTTTAATTTAAGCTTTATTTCATCTGAATACGATGATTTTTCGATGAGTTGTCGCCATTGAAAGATGTTAAAAAATTTTGTTAAAATTTAGTGGCCGTTTTTTTTTGCGGGTGAGTGTTATATATATATATATATATATATATATATATATATATATATATATATATACATGTGTATATATATATATATATATGTATATATATATATGTGTACAATATTTCATATACAAACTGTCAAATTGAATAATAAATATTATGTCCTGCAACATTATCTAACTTAGATAATTATTTTAATTTTAAGACCTTCTTTTTCGTTTTCCTACGGGATCGCACAAGGTGATCCTAGTTAATAAGAGTTAATTTTCATATCTCAGGTAATAAGTATTAATTTCTCTGACCTAAAAAGGACCATGATTGCACCGCTCACGGTCATAGCGATTATACGGACGCTGATCCATATCCAGAGATTTAGAGGAGTGCGTTCGACTCGTTCCATACACCCCTGTACACGTGTCCACGAAACGGAGTGTTTAGTATTTGTAAGTTTAATATTTTACGTTAGATACAGTCCACATTTTTATGGATAAGAAAGCATTGTAATCGCAGTTGAGAACAGAGCTTAAGAGATTTTTTCTGCCGCACCTGATAGACCGTCTTTGTCTACTTTCGTTTAAGCATTTGTTTTTTTACGCGTTCTTGTAAGACATTCGGATTCAGAGGTCGAGCGCGAGACGCAGTGCACTGCAGATCACATTCGTACATTGTACAATAATAAAAGTGAACTCTTGCCCTCAAGTGCATGCAGTTATTTTCATCATCCCAATCAGGAACACGGAGTACCTATTCGTCTTTCCTTATTCCTTCTTCTCTCTTCTTCTCTCTCTTTTTCTCGCTCTAGCCTAGAGAAATGAGATTTTTTTGCGAACAAAAGAAATATGTATTCCGTAACACATAGATATAAGATACTTAGATATACTTAGATATCTAATATATACTATTGTATTTATAGAATGTACAATGTATTTATAGAATGTACAAAAACATTTTGTACAAGGTATGTATTCCATATCTATTCCATATTTAATATCTCTGTTATTTTTTAATAATATAAAAAATCTTTCAGAAAAAGGTTGTACGACTTGAAGAGAAGCAAATATTACAGATAACGAAATACTTAGAAAGTTTAAGGTCATATTCTTTTTTAGTTTTCAAGATTATTATATTTTATTATACTGTTTTTTTTTACTAACATTATTAACGTCACGTTGTAGTAGAAAAAGAATATTTAGCATAGTAGCTGTATTCTTAATAAGGTTTACTTCTAAGTTTAGATTATTCTTTAACAACATACTCTTCAAATTATCTATATAAAGTATTTTTTTTATTTAAAAATGATTTTATAATAAGAAATAAATTTAAAAACGCCGATTTAAATATACATGGTCAAACATGGGTCTTTAATAGCCAAACAACAATCTGCGCAAAGGCAGTACCTAACTAAAGATGCGCGTCGACAGTCGAACTTTAAAAGCGTACCACACTTACCAACTTAAAATCAAACATGATTTCAAATTTTGGTGCTAATACGAATTCCCCACTCAGGATTGACTAAACCACTTTCATTTGGATTGATTGTAATCGAAAATTCATATTGACATTCGGAGTGAAAACTCAAGATAAAACTATTGGTAGTGTTGTGGTCACATGACCTGATGATACCTAGTATATCTGACAATTCTCTTGTAACAAATTACTAAAGAAAAGATGCTATTTTTTAGGACTTCCGGACTTTAGTAGTCTAATAATAATATTTATGTGTGAATTTTGTATACTTTTTCCAACTTAATAAATTGTGGATCAATTATTTGTCTAAAAATAACATAGCTTTTTGTTGAAATATTAAATCCATCTAATTTAAATATATTATTGTTATTAATATTAGATTACATCCGATAAAAATCTAACTCGATCGAAAATAACATCTTTTTTCTAGTTAATTAATTTCATATCGGTCCTATTTTCATATTTTATTAATTCTCTTTCAAACTTGACGTTACAATGTTGTCGCATTGTTTAATGAAACTTTTAGACATCTATTTGAAAAAGTCTTGAAGATGTTCTTAAGTTGTCTTTTGGTAAAGTCTTAAAAACTCCTTAAAATGTTTTTCAGACATGTGTGTTTGAGAATCAAATCTTGACTTTAATTGAATCTTACAGACTTTTCCATTAAGCATTCAATAGCAACATACGACTGATGTAAAATCAATTCGTGTACTAAACTCATTTCGCGATTTTCGAATGTGTACATGTTGAAGTTTACTTATTATCTAACAGCATGTATTATAGATTCTGAGAATGTTCGGAGGATATAGTCAAAATATAAGAGACTATTAGAAATTTTCTTTTCAAAGAAAGGTAAAAAAAGGATCAACTACATACGCCGGTTGTAAAAATAATGTTTTGTAAAACAATATTATTTTATAAAAAAATAAGAATTATAGAAAATAATGTTTAGTTAGGTACTGCCTTTGCAGATTGTTGTTTGGCTATTAAAGATCCATGTTTGACCGTGTATATTTAAATCGGCGTTTTTAAATTTATTTCTTATTATTAAGTAACCCACGGTCTTGAATATTGTAATGTTTGTATATTATTTTATAATATAAATTTGGTTAAAAACATACTTTTTGCAATTTGTTATTTTTGTTATTATAATAAATTTTAATAATTATAATTGCTAGAATTAGTATAATTTTTTAAAAGCGTACATTAATTTAGCAATATATTAGATAATGATTCTAGGGGAAGGAATGAAGAGGGAGGCAATGAAGGTAGAAAGAATTCGTTAAAGTTGGGTTTTTGGAATGTAGCAGGGATTAGGAAGAAGGATGAGGAATTTTGGGAAAGAATTGAATGGGATGTGGTAGGTTTGGTGGAAACTTGGTTGGAGCTAAAGGACTGGGTGAAGTGGAAAGGGAAATTGCCGAGAGGTTTCAAGTGGAGTATACAGGGGGCAAAGAAGAAGAATAGAAGGGGGAGAGCGGCCGGAGGGATTTTAATAGGGATTAAAAAGAAATTGAAAGGAAAGGGGGAAGTAGTGGAAGAGGGAGGGCTGATGCTAAGTGAAATAAATTGGGAGGGAGAAACGTGGAAAGTAGGAACAGTATATATAAGGGATAATATGGAGGTCTTGAAAAAGATAAGAAGTGAGGTGGATGAAAGAAAAGGAAAAAGAGGATGGATAATAGGAGGTGACTTTAATGTTAGAGGGAGGAGGGAGCATTAGAGGGTGAAGAGGTGAGGGTAAAACGGAGATCATTGGATAAGATGATAAATAAACAAGGGGAAGAATTGTTAAAATGGATAGGAGAGGAAGGCTGGGGAATAATGAATGGTGCTAAGGAAGGAGATGAAGAGGGAGAGGTGACATTTATGTGAGTGAGAGGAGAGACGGTTATTGACTATGTGTTAGGTGATAGGACAGCATGGGAAATAATAGAAAGGTTGATAGGAGGAGAAATAGACTCGGATCATAGATCGCTGACGATGAGTTTAGAGGAAGGGATAAGGAGGGTAAGAAGATGGGGGATAAAAAAGAGGAGGAATGGGTGACGAAGGAAAATTAGTCGGTTAAGGCGGGGTAGAGTTTGGAAAAAGAAGAATTAATAAAGAAGGTTAAGGAGAGGGTTGTAGTGAAAAAGAAGAGAAAGGGGGAGGGAAGGGGGAGGAAATGGTGGGATGGAAATTGTAGGAAAAAAAGAAGGAGGTGGGGAAACTACTATTAGAATGGAGAAGGGGAAAAGTGGGGAGAGAGATTTATTTGAGTGGGAAAAAAGGACTATAGAAGATTATGTGATGAAAAGAAGGAAGAGTGGAATGAAGAGTTAATGAAGGAAGCAAGAGAGGCAAAAACACAAAAACAAGTATGGAAGGTGATAAATAGAGAAAGGAAAAAGAAGGTAAAAATAAATAGAGAAATAAGAACAGAAGAGTGGGACGTTTAGTACTTTAGAGTACTTTAGAAAGTTATTAGAGGGATCGAAAAGTAAAGTAAGGAGCTGGGAGTTAAGGAAAGAAAGAAAAGAGAAGGTAAGGACGGGGAAGGGGAAGAGGAGGGAGAGATAGACTGGAAAAAGATGGAAAGGGTGATAAAGAAGCTGAAGAAAGAAAAGGCGGCAGGAATAGACGGGTTACAAAATGAGGTATAGATGTGGGGAGAGAAAGAGCTGAAAAGAGCATTGTGGGAGATTTGTAAGAGGGTTTGGAGGGGAGAAGGGTTCCCGGAAAAATGAAAAGAGGAGGTAATAACGCCGGTGGTAAAGAAGAGAGGTGCTGTCAAGGTGGAGGATCACAGAGGGATTACGCTACTATCAACAGCGTATAAAGTATATGCTACGATATTAGCTGATAGGCTAGAGAAGGAGATGGAGGAAAAAAAGATGGTGCTCGAAAGCCAAGCAGGTTTTAGGAAAGGAAGAGGGGTGATAGATAATATATATTGTTTAAATTATTTAGTAGGAAGAGAAGTGGGAAGGGGTAGGAAAATTGTGTCGGCGCTAGTAGACTTCAGGGCAGCTTTTGATTCAGTGAACAGAAGAATATTGAGAAGGAGAGTGAGGAAGGGGGAGTGAGTAGGAATTTGAGGGAAAGGATTTTGGAGATTTACGAAGAGACGAAGAGTGTAGTAAGAATAAACGGAGAGTATAGGAACAGTTTTTGGACAACGAAGGGAGTTAGGCAGGGGTGCCCGCTGAGTCCATTGCTCTTTAATTTAATGATAGGGGATATTGAGGAGGGGTTAGGTAAAGATAGAGTGGGGGGCGTGGAAATTGAAGGTGAGAAGTTAAAGGTGTTGGCGTACGCGGACGATATAGTAATCTTGGCAGAAGAAGAAGAAGGAATGAGATGGCTTCTGAAACGGTTAGAGAGGTATTGTGATGAGAAGGGGTTAGAGGTAAATTCAGAAAAGACAAAAATAATAAGATTTAGAAAAGGGGGTGGAAAGGGATAGAGCTGGAGGACGTGAAGGAGGTGACGTATTTGGGATACAGGTTGAAGAGGAATGGAGGGGGCACATGTAAGAGAGAGAGTGAAAAAGGCAATGAGAGTTATGGGTCAAATATGGGGGATAGGAAAGAGGAGATTTGGAGGAAATTGGAAAAGAAGAATGGAGTTGTTTGATTGGCTGGTGGGCACTCTGATAGGTTTTGGAGCGGAAGTCTGGGGTTGGAAGGATTGGGAGATGGTTGAGAGATTGCAAGAAAGATACATGAGATGGGTTTTAGGGGACGGGAGAACGCCAGGTTATTTGGTAAGGGAGGAAGGTAAGAGAGAGAAGCTGAGGACAAAGATGGGAAGAAGAGTGATCAAGTACGAGGAGAGACTGGAGAAGGAGGGTGGCAGTAATTGGACGAGGAAGTGTTGGGAGGAGGTTAAGAAAAGAGGGACGAAAGGGGGGTCAGTATGGGAGGAACAGAGAAAAGCTCTCTAAGAAGAGAGGGGAGTTGCAGTAGAGCGGGTAAGGAGAAAGAGGGTAGAAGGGGAAGAAAAAGGATGGTTGAAGCAGAGAGACGTAGAAGTACAGGGATAGGAAAGGTTTGGGAGAATACAGAAAGTGGAATAGGTGATACAAGAAGATAAGAACATTAGAGTTGTCGAGATATGATGAAGAAGAGGAGGAAAGAGGAAAGCATGACAAGAATTGCAAGGTTCAGATTAAGGAGTGAGATGAGAGAGGGGAGGTATAGGAAAGAAGAAGAAAAAAGGAGGTGTAGATTATGTGGATGGGAGTTGGAATCGTGGGAACATGTGGTGTGTATGAGAGAGGGCAAAGGAGGAGGAAGGGAGAAAATAATAAGGATTTTAGAGGACAACGGAAGAGGAGAGGCTTGGATGAAAAGCACACCAGAAGGAAACTGAGGGAGTTGGGGAAGGAGGAGGATGAGGAAGGGAGGAAAACAAACGGAGACGGACAGACAGGGGACGAATGTATGAGTGAGTGAGAGGAGAGTGCGGGGGAGAGTGTGAGTGGAATGTGGAGGAGAGATGGAGGGAGAAAGAGGATAAGAGTGGAGTGAGAAGGAGAGGAGAGAGGCGAATAGAGCGAGCATTCGCGAGCGAGCGCGGACACACGCACACATAAAAGAGTTAAGGCGGTAGGATAGGTGAAGCAGCTGAGAGAGAGAGATAGGTTTAGAGAGATTAGTTATAAGTTAGATTAAGTAGGTTAAGCTTGTTGTAAAGGGAACGGAAGTCCCTCTGTACCCCGTATAGGACAAAGAAATAAAGTTACTACTACTAGATAATGATTCTACCAGAAAGAAACTTTTCTGATTTTACAGAGATTGTGCATTTTTATTAAAATTGATTTTTGGAAAGAAGTTAATACTTACTGATTTCAGGATTTAAAAAACTATAATTTCTAAAATTTATATAGTTTTACAAAAATAAGTGAAAAGGGAAGATTTTTTAGAAAAAAATGAATAATAAGAATTATATCTCTTTAATACATCTATTTAATCTATTTATTTTCTATAATAATAAGAATTACATACATATATACATTTGTGTATTTATTTAATTCTTATCTATTTAATTCTATTTTAGCTATTTAATTCCATAATAAAAACCGAATAAACTTTATATGAAACTTTATATGAGAGAAACATTTTTTTCAATGTAACAGATAGTTTCAGAAATTATTGAAAAAAATATTAACTTATTAAAATTTTAAAGAAGTATTTGACTTAAAACTAAGACTAGACATTATAAAAAATAGTGTCTTAAATTTTAATGCTTAATAACATATAATTGTTGCAAATTTTATGTCAATCGTATGTGAATACGATGATAATCTGTTATGCACTGTGACATATATAGACAGACACAGGACATTAATCACACACGTTTTAATGTAAAAGTAGAAACTCAGTTTCTTAATATTTACACACAACTTTATTATAAATACGATAAATATTACAGCGACTCTGGCCAAAGAGACAAAAAGCAGAAGTGAGTAAAATTGTTGACTAGAGGCATGTTTGCTGTCGGTAAATAAAAGAAATAAGAAGCTCCATCTAACGAAAACTAAAAAATGCAATAAATACTCGAACTAATTACTATCCCAACAATAATAATAAGAAGAAACATAATAACATATAATAATAAAGAGAAACAAATTAATATCAGATACATGAATCGTGTTTCTTGTAAATGGACAAGATTACGAATGATGTGCATATAGAAATTTTTATAGTTTTATACAATAGTTTTATAGTTTTATAGTTTCTCAAAATGCATTTTTAAAAAATAATTTTGTTATATTATTAAATTTAAGTAAGCTTTAATTTGATTATAAAAACATTTAACAATTTTTAAATACAATAAAGCGAATATTAGGGATATTTTAAACAATATAACATTTTCAAAAAATGTTTAAATATACATAAAGTGCTGTTATAAAATTCCTTGTTAAGTTTAAAATCATACAAGTGTTATTGAAAACTTGTATTTTATTGAAAATTTGTGCATATTACTCATTTCGACGATATACTTGAAAATCTAAAAGTCGATCTTCAAATTCTTTAAAGAGGTGTTCAACCCTCTTAACATATACGCCAGAGCACTTGAAAGAATAAAAAAATTAACATGTTTCTTAATTTAATCTGTATGTACATATTTAAGAGAAGATTAACACATTCGCGACCGACGGTTGTCGAGTAAGACGCTTAGTCGTGTTAGTAGAACACCGCATATAATTTCCAAAAATTTATAACTGAATCGCAATATTAAAATTGATGGAGCTACTTAAATTAAGGTTAGGATAATTAGAATTAATCACCGGCATTCAGCTAAAAAGTTTGAAAATGACGTAGGATTACGTTGCCGGTTTTGAATGTATTAAAATATGTTTTAAACTATTTATAGTATTTTTAACAATGCAAAATTTAAAGATAAAACATGCGCTTAGAGTATTAAAATTTAAAAATCAAATTAATATAGTAGTAGTAGTAGTAGTAGTAGTAGTAGTAGGTAGTGATATATTGTATCATTTTTAGTCTGTTTTTTTAGATTACAGAGAAGAACTCTCGTTTCTTTAACAAAATCTTTTTGCAAACTATTTGCTTTTCTCGCTTTTTCTTTCTCTCCTTCATGACCTCCTTCCTCTTTCCCCTCTTCTTCCCCTTTTCTTTTCCTCTCCTCTTTGTCTTATCATTACAAGTTCAAATATATAACAATTAGTAATCTAGCTCAAGTGGTAAAACGTACTTGTTTCTCTGTACTCCTCCCCACCGTTAACGAAGAGGCTGCTTATTCTCTATTTCAAGACAAGAGGGAGATTGTAGATATAATCAAGGCAGGGTATGTTCTTGTTAGATTTGTTCTTTTTGGAAAGAAAAATCAAATAAAAACCGACGGTTTTTGGGAGTTGAACCCGAATCTTCGACTTATTAGAATAGCGTATCTCATTGCTCGTCATTACATAATAATTATATTGCTATACATTCTTTACCTCTCCTGTTTCCACCGCTTTTGCAATACCTTTTACCTCTCTCTCTCTGGAGGTGTGGATGTGTGTCACATCGCTCCCTAAAAATCATATACTTTGAGGTGGGTTGAAGGGGGTTAATGAGAGCCGAAGTTGTCATAGCAGTTCTGATATGGACTATCTGCAATTGTGTGTGTTATCTAATCGGAATGTGCTAATTTACGTGGGGGAAGAAGTGAACTTTTCTATATGACTTTTCGGTGGTCGAAAGGCAGGTGTCTATACAGGTGCCAGCGTGGATGATACGACAAGCGCGGTTATTACGTGAGTACTGTTGATTCAGCACAAATGTTCGTTGGCGGCCGCGGTCGATAAATCAGTGATATGGACGAGTATTGTGCTGAATATCGATGTTTGGCATGTAAGAAGCCAATTAAAAGTCAAGTAGTGGCATGTAAGTCTTGTGTGAAACTGATTTATCACCCGGGATGTGTTAGTAAACATAAGGTGTACGATAAGAATCGAGAAGTAGTAACTTGTCCGGGTCCGTATGAGAAATTTTTAATTGGGAGGATAAATCATTGACAGTAGAGGGGAGAAGCAGGGAAAGAATAGGTTCCATAAGGTCAACAGAGCCTATGGAAAGTACAACGAGTATGGCAGGAACATCGGGCATTGATGTAAAGATAGATTGGCTTGTAAAAACAGTGAAAGTAATAAAAGATGAATCAGTTTGTAGGAGGGAAATTAAGTTGATAATTAAAGAAATTGTCCGAGAAGAATTGGGAAGTATTAAACAAGAGCTGGAAGATCTGAAAGGAATGTTACAACGAGGAGCAGGAGGATCAGCAGTAGGATTCCAAAGGAGTTATGGTGATGTGATTAAGAAAAGAAAGAAGGAAAATGTAATAGTTGTTAAACCAAAAATGCAACAAAAGAGTGAAACAACTAAACAGATGATTAAAGATAAGATTGATATCAAGAATATGGCAATGGGAATAACGAAATTAAAGAAGGGTAGTAAAGGAACGGTAATTGTGGGATGTGAGATTGGAGAGGAGGTGAAGAAATTGAAAGATACTGTGCAAGATAGGCTGGGAGATAAGTTCAATAACGCGGATGAAACCCAAATTGAAAATCATTAATATTGGTGAGGAAGAAATAAAAATGGAAGACAAGGATTTAATAGATATGGATTAAGAAACATAATAAAATTGAAATAATAGAGGATGTATTCCACTTTAAAATATTGAAAAGATTAGTAAGAAAGAGAGGAAATAGCCAGATGAAGGGTAGGAGAGAAGAGAGTGGATCAATAATAATTGAGGTGGATGAAGGAACACATGAATTAATGTTGAGGAAAGAGAAATTAAATATAGGATGGAGGAAATGTCCTGTGCTCAATTATGTTAAAAGTGTTAAAAGATGCTTTAAATGCTGGGGTTATTATCACCTAGCGAAAAATTGTACAAGAAATGAAACCTGTCATAAGTGTACAGAAAGTCATAAGGAAAGTGATTGTACAGCAACTAAAGAGAAATGTGTAAATTGTATGTTTAAAAATAAAACATACAATTTGAAAATAGATGAGGATCATGATGCCCTTAGTGCAGATTGTCTGACATTCAAGAGGGCATTGCAGAAAGAAAAGGGAAGAGCTGGCTGTGAAGATAGTAAATAGCAACCATAGAACAAGGAGAAAATATTATTATACATAAATGCACAAAGTCTAATAGCACATAAGGATAAGACACATCATCAGGTTATGAAGATGGTAAACTCCGCATTTGTAGCATTTTCGGAATCAAGAGTGACTAAAGAAATTGAGGACAATGAAATTAATGTACCGGGCTATAGCGTGTTTAGGTGTGATGCGGAAAATAGAAATACAGGAGGTGTTGCTTTATATGTGAGGAATGATATTAAATATGATATAGTATTGGAGAAAAAGTTAATATCAAACTGCTGGTGTATTGCGATTGAAGTGAAAGAAAAAGTATGTAATGGAATAATAGTAGTATTATATCACTCACTGAGCGTGTCGCATGGTGATTTCAGATTTATAGAAGATACAGTGGACGAATTAATAATAAAAGGAGAATGTATAGTTATAGGAGACTTCAATATAGATTTTTCGATAGACTCGTTTTACACAAGAAATTTAAAAACAATGATGCAGAGCTTGGGTATGAAACAGTACGTCTTGGAGCCGACGAGAATTACGAAAGACAGTCAGACGATTATAGATTTATTATTTGCGAATAGGAAAGTAAAAGTTCAGGTAATTCATGAGCCAAAAATTACAGACCATGAATAGTTAAAAGTAGAAATGAAAATGTCTAAAGATTGTAACAAATGTAGAAAATTTAGAGCTAGAAATTACAAGGAATTTAGATGAATTTATTGGAATATTAGGAGATAAGGTGAAGAAAAATCAGGAAATGGAAATCAATCTAAGGGCACAAATATTTATTGACAATATAGTAAGTACGTTGGACATTGCTGCGCCATGGAAAAATTATAAGATTCCAAAAGTATGGGAGAGGAAGAAACGGTTTTCAGAGGAAATAAGAGAAGCAGCGGCAAGAAGGGATAAGGTCTATAGATATGCGTTGAATATGAGTACAGATCAGGCATGGGTGCAATATAAAATTCTAAGAAATGTTGTAATTAATTTAATTAAGATAAAGAAAAGAGAATACTATGAAAGTAGGATAGATTATAATAAAGATGATACTACGGTAATGTGGAAAACGTTAAAAGAAATAGTTAGAGGTGAACCATTATGTCTAAAAGAGAATGAGAATATAGAATATTTTAAGTCGTTATGCAACACGGAAAGAGGTAATACAGCGGATAAATTCAATTTATACTATATAAAGAGTATAGACAATATAGTAGGTAGTATAAAAGGAAATAGCTCAGATGGTGAGTGTAAAATGGAAAAAACTATTTATGATATTGAAGATAGGGGAATTATGGAAAACTTTGGTATAGTAAAAATGGATGATCTCGAGAAAATTGTAATGAATCTACCGAGTAAAAAAGGTACAAAAGAGGGAATAAGTAGTGTTATATTAAAAGCAGCGTTTCATACTATAAAAGAGGAGTTCCTTGACTTAATAAATAGCTCTCTGCAGGAAGGATGTTTTCCAGAAAGTTGGAAAACATCAACAATAATACCGATATCAAAGGTAAGCAAAACGGTAAAAGCAAATGATTATAGACCAATTAATATGTTACCTATGTGTGAGAAAGTATTGGAGTTGGTAGTGAAACAGCAGCTTGAAAAGTATCTAGAAGATAATAATATTATAACAGGGCATCAATCAGGGTATCAATCAGGTTTTAGAAGAAAATATTCGTGTGAGACAGCGATTTAAAATGTTATTGATGACTGGAAATTGATGATTAGTGAGAAGAAAATGGTAGGTAGGAGTAATTTTTATGGATCTAAAAAGAGCATTTGAAACAATAGATAGAAAAAGATTACTAAAAAAACTAGAACAATATGGAATTAGGGGAATAGTTTTAGAATGGTTACGATCTTATCTAACAAATAGGATGCAAAGTGCATTTCAAAAATGAATGGTCTAGGTTAAGGAATACAAGATATGGCGTACCACAAGATTCGGTATTGGGACCTTTGCTATTTATATTATAATATACATAAATGATATAATAAATGTTTGTTCAGGGTATTACAGTTTAAAAATGTTTGCAGATGATACGTTAGTGTTTGTAGAAGGTGAAAGTATGAAGGTTGAAAAATTAGAAAGAAAATTGAATAGTGCATTTAAGATAGTAGAGGAGTGGATGAATATAAATGTGTTCAAAATGAATGCAGAGAAAACGAAGTACATGATTGTTAGAAGTGTAAGAAAAGAATTTAAGGCGAATATTGTATTGAAATGTCTGGATGGGAGTGAAATCCAAAGGGTTAATTTAATGAAATATTTAAGTGTAATTATTGGCGATAGGTTGAAGTTTACGGATCATTGTGAGTATATACTAAAGAAAATAGGGAAGAAAACGAGTTTCTTAAATAGAATTGGTAATGTTGTATCAGCGTACACAAGGTGTATAATATATAAGACGATCATTGCACCGCATTTTGAATATTGTGCGACATTATTAATAGGAATGAGTGAGACACAGCTTGATAGGTTACAAGTGGCGCAGAATAGGGCAATGAAAATTATACTGCAATGTGATAGACATACCAAAGTAGAATTAATGCTGCAGACGCTGCAATTTATGACTATTAAACAAAGATTAAGATATAATATATGTACATTTATTTTTAAGATTCTTAATGATGTTGCCTGAGCAATTAAGAAAGAAGCTAGAAATAGTGGGAAGTGAAGGGGAGAGACAAACTAGACAGGCAGGGGACATTGTATTGCAATTTCGTAGAATTAAGATTGCGCAGAAGACGATATTTTATAAAGGAGTAAAAATGTAAAATGTGCTACCAGCGGAAATAAAACAATGTAAACTAATTAATGTTTTTAGGCGTTTGTTAAAGAAACATATTTGTAACACAAATAGCTGAGAAAGCTAAATAAGTAAAGATCTCTCTAGAGTAAAAATGTACAATGCGTTACCATCAGAGATAAAACAAAATAAACTAATTAATGTTTTTAGGCGTTTGTTAAAGAAACATATTTGTAACACAAATAGCTGAGAAAGCTAAATAAAGATTAATCTCTCTCTCTCTCTGTCTCTCTTCCCCCCTTTCTTTCCCTCCCTCAAAAAACTTTCTTCCTTTTTTCCCTTTTCTCTTGTAGTCTCTTTAGCTAGCCATTCCTATTCCAATCATCCTGCAACATTTTTAATATTTCTTTTCTTCCTTTTCCTTTACCTTCTCCCATACATATGTATATACTGCTCTTTCATATTTCCTCCATCAACCACTACAATTTCTATATCTTCTCCTCCCCTATTCTTTCTAAATTTTTCTTTTTTTTATCTCATTATCTTATAGCCTAAACCTCACTATTCTGGTTATCTTCCCCCTTCTTTCCTGTCTTTTCTTTAAATATATCTTGGCAAATATTAAGAATAGAAATCTATAAAGAAATAGAAAACTATAAAATATAATAATAATAATAAATAATGAAATCAAATTATTACTTTTTTATAAAGTTATTACATTTAATATATAATATAAAGTTATACATTTTTATCTTAAGGTTATTTTAAAGAATATTGTATATGTATATAAGGCTATATAAAAACTAACGATAAATCCATCAAAAAGAACATTATAAACTCAAATAAGAATTAACAAATAAATGTACTAAATCACGTTAAAATCACAAATGGCTATTTACTTGTTTTTCGATCAATTAAAGTAATTTTTGACACATTTGTACTAAAATTTGTTTAAAGGTAAGAACATCATCATATCCGTCATTCAGTAAGTAATATAATTTCAATTAATACATTCTTGACCACGCGTTACTAAATAGTAGAGAAATAAATTTCAGTTTTGCCTCTTAACGGTCGAGCCTTGGATCTTTTTGCCAATCAATGATCTGCGCAATCGTAGTACACAATTAAATACAAGGTGCGCGTCGACACAGTCGAACTTAAAACGCAAATCACCAACATGAAATCAACCTGATTCCAAATGTTAGTGTTAATAAGAACCCCCCATCCCCCACATATAAATAATTTATTGCGAAAAATATTACCTCAGCCAGGATTCGTCAGCCAGGATTGCGTTTTAAATGAGAAACGCACTTTGACACAATGTATGTATCTGAAGTATCTCGCGCCAGTCTCGATTGTGCCAGTCCTGACCGCGCCAATTCCACGCGCGATTATTCGTTAACTTTAATGGCTTACCATTCAAATACTACTCATCGGATCTTTTTTTGGTAAAGAGATTTTCGTCTCAGAATGTCACGAAGAATACGTCGGTAACGGGCGTCACGCGAGTTCTGGTACACCCTGTATATATATATATATATATATATATATATATATATATATATAATTATTGTTTTTCTAACAAAATTTAATTGTGTTGTATAGTTATAGTTATATGAATTTTACTTAACCTAACCTAACTTAACTTTTGGCTTTCCAGCAAACATAAAGTATAGTAAGTACAGTAATAACATTAATGTTAAATTTCTTAGGGCCTATCCAGACAAAGATTTGCATAGTTGTATAAACATATGCATAAAGAAATTGATTGGTTCATTTCTTTATGCATTTGCTTATGGACCGATCAATTTCTTTATGCATACATTTATGCGACTATGCAAGTTTGCCTGAATAGGCCCTTATTCAACAATATAACTACAATGTAAGATTTGTACGTAACACTGACATTGATGTTGATGGAAAATATTATAACATTAATGTTATATATGTTATTGGAACTTTGTGTTTGCTGCTGGGTTACTTTCATATAGATGTATGAGTCTATTTATATTACATAAACTGTGAAAAGTGACATTAGAGAATTTAGATTTTCTGTAACTTAAAAATAATCAAATATATTAATATTTTATTAATATTTTTAGTAGCAGCTGTGGCAGTTGTGTGTGTATATACGTATACACATTTGGATTCACCGTCCAAAGTACAAAGTGCTTGTATTACATTTATTTAATTATTATTTAATTATTGCTTTATTTTTAATAATGAATAACTTACGAAAAAGAAAACTTGTTTCTCGACGTCACGGTAGACGAATTATTTCAAATAATACTAATATAGACATTGCTGGGTGTCATGAACACATTTCAAACGAGCATATTGTAAATATTTGTTTTGAAGATTCTCTTAATGTAGATTTATATGATGATAGTACAGAAGATGTTTATAATTTGCATGATACTAAGAAAGCGTGTATTGAACCTACAATCTTAGAAGACCATCAGTTTCAATGTAATAATATACAAACAAATAGATCTGATATGACATCTAATAATACAGATCTAATGATACATGACTCTATTATAAATGAAATTAATGAGATCGAAGAAATGAATAAAACTAACATTAATGATAAAAACGATGAGTTAAGAAATGTTATAGCTACATGGGCAATATCTCATAATATTACTCAAAACGCATGTAATGATTTGAAAGATGGCACCATCTACCGAGCGCGCAGCGGCCGAAATCGGCGCTGTAATTATTAGAGTATTCGAGGAATGCGTGTCGCGCGGCGCTAAAGCGCCGGCGACAATAGCGATCGCGAACCTTGGAGAAGGGGCGGAGCAGGTGAGCTTCGCTACTTCCGAATTCCGAGCCGGCACTTGTCGTCGGACGGACAAGTCAGTCGTGTCGAAATCAAGTCAAGCCGTTGTCGAAAAGCAAGTCGAGTCATTGTCGAAACTAAGTCGAGTCGTTGTCGAAACTAAGTCGAGTCGTTGTTGAGAATAAGTCGTGTCGTTGTCGAAAGTGTCGTGTCAGACTTATAGTTGTATTGTCGGAACTCTGTATCATTTATCTTGTTAAGTACATTATATTTATATCACCAAACGTGTGTGTGCCGTTTCTTTTGCCACCCTGATTCGAAAACACTTCTCAACTCGGGGGGTGAGTGAGATTAATACTCAGTCGAAAACTCCATCTTTACAGATTTATTACGTATTTTTCGCCAATATACGTCATGTAATTTTGCTACAGATATACGTACATTATTGCAAACTCCAAGAAAAGCTGATGTTTTACAAATACATGGAGGAGAATACTTTTATTTAGGTTTTGAAGATATTATTTAAAAAATGTTAATAAAAAATGAAAATACATATATCGATGTAAAATACATATATCAATGTTATAAATATTGATGGTCTCCCCTTAGCAAAATCATCACAAGCCCAATTATGGCCAATTTTATGTTCTAACACAGTTAATATGACAGTGTACTTAGTTGGTGCTTACTTTGGACATCAAAAACCTACTGACTCTAACGTTTTTTTGCAACCTGTTGTTGATGACTTAATTAATTTAATTAGTAATGGTTATATACATGTCGAAAAAATAATCAAAATAAAATTATTTGCTTTAATATGTGATGCACTTGCAAAATCTTTTGTTTTATGTATAAAAGGTCACACTGGATTCAATAGTTGCACTAAATGTTTAATTAAAGGAAAATATGTAAATAATAGAATTTGCTTTTCTTGCAATAAAACTTATTCTTTAAGAAAAGACGAATTGTTTGCCATTAATGCATATAAAGATTTTCAAACTAATTATTCTATTGTAAATAATATTCCAGAATTTTTACCTTTAACTCATACTCCGTTAGACTACATGCATCTTGTATGTTTAGAGGTCGTTAAAAAAATGATAATTTTATGGATGAAAGGGTCCATTTTCTGTGCGCTTAAATACAAGATCTATTAATAAAATATCACATATGTTGATTGAATTTAGAAATACTACACCAAATGATTTCGCTAGGAAACCTAGATCAATCAAAGAAGTTAAACATTGGAAAGCTGTGGAATTCCGAAATTTTTTATTATATACAGGTCCTATTGTGCTGAAATACATATTAGACAACGAGACATATATATTCATTTTCTGACACTACATGTTGCTATAACAATTCTTATACGTAAAAATTTGCCAAAGGAATTAATAAATTTTGCTGAAGCTTTATTGAATCATTTTGTTAAATCGTTTGAAATACTATACGGCAAACAATATGTATCGCATAATGTACATAATCTTTTACATATATGTTCAGACGTAAGAATATATAGTTCATTGGACAACTTTAGCGCTTTCCGATTTGAAAACTATGGTATATGTCGCTTATTAAAAGACAATTACGGAAAAATGAAAAACCCTTACAGCAATTATTTAAGAGATATCATGAAATTGACAATTGTAATGTTTTACGTTCGGAACATGATAGCAACAATGGTCCAATACCTAACAATTTTGATGTTCATTTACAATATCAGATGATATCAAATGGGAAATTTAATTTAAATTGTAAAAGTTGTAATAATAATTGTTGCTTATTAAAAGATGGTACATGTGTTCTAATTTTGAATATAGCGCAAAAAAGGAATAAAGATATCTTTCTTATTGGAAAAAAACTTAAATATGTAAAAGAAGTTTATAAATTACCATCTGAATCTAGTGATTTTAATATTAAAGTGATGAAAGTAGATAATGATAATATTTTTTCTTGGCCAATTTCTGATTTATTGTGCAAAACATGGAAAATTCCTTATGGCAATGATCGAGATAAATTTGCAATATTTCCTCTGAATCATCAAATTTAATTTCATGCATTATCTAATATTCTTTTTTTACTTAATCTAATAATATCTTTTTTATTTAACAATGTTTTACTTTTTTTTTATTTTTAAATTTTATATATTTCAGTTTTTTTCAATAAAAATTTTTAAAAAATTTTATATTATTTAAATTGTATATGGCAATACAGCATATTTATGATACAATTGACTGCGTGTAACATTATAAGAAGAAAATGAGTAGTAGCAAATTTATAATTGCGGAATTTGAGGACGGCTTACAAGTGATACCTGCAGCATGGTATAATGCAGACAATTCAACAAGCATTTGGCCTGCCCACTTTAAAATAAAATTGCGTATCAATAAAGCAATTATGACAAGGGAGATGCCGCGAGATAATTCAGATTGGGATGTGTTAGCAATTAAAAAAGTCTTTGGCATTGCAAGTAAATAAATAATAATGTTATACAATGAATAATAAAAGCACAAATTGTTCTTTACATATAACTGTTATTTAATTAATTTTATTTTATTTCAAATGATTTAGATACATATGAAGAAGGCATAGAAAATTGACTCGGGCAGAAGATACATCTAATATAGAGGATTCTATATCATCAAGTGAATTGAGAGAGCGAGAAAAAAAGAAAAGATATTTAAAAGCAAAAAGAGTTTTATCTGAAGAAGACTTCATCAACTCTTCATCTGAAGAAGACTTAGTTTTCTCTGAAGATAAAGAAAATAACATTCAACAAAATAAAATCTTGCCTGGTTTTCCGCGAAAAGAAAATTTTATATCTAATAAAAAGCAGTTACTGAGACAAAATACAAGAACCACATTGAGCGAAAATACTTTTAATGCAGGGAGCAGTAAAGGTAAATATTAAATATGATACATTAGCATGATATTATATTTGTTTAATATTTTTATGCTTTATTATTAATATTATTAATATTTTACATTTGTTTTATTTTTTAGATCCAAATAATGACGTTATAAATATAACACATATAGAAAGTTCTGCTATTAATAAAGAACACCATGATTTTTATGTAAGTGTTGAAATAAATATCAATATTGTAAACTAATATTATATTAAATATTAAATATTGTACAATATATAATAATAATCTTGAAATATTTTACATATTAAACATGTATACAAGGTGTTTTGTGAGAAAATCGACAAACTTCTAGAATTTGGTTTAAAGGTCATTCGAAGCAAAACATTTCAGATTGTACACTCGGTTATATGTGAAATTTTTAGACACCCTATATATTTTCGTATTTTTGATAGATCTTTGCAAATTGAATTAAAAGTGGAATTAATATCGAATTGTGTAAAAAAATATTTATACGTATGATAATTTTTGAATCATATATCTTTAAAGCTTTTGTCTATTATTTCCACATTTAAATGTTTGGCTATATTTTATTTGTTATTGCTTTTTAGAATATATTTTGTTATGCATGTATATGCACTTCGCACTATGTAAACATCAAGGTACAATTTTAACAACAAGGTTAACAATTTTATTAACAGTTTCATTAACAATTTTATTAAATAGTGTATATTGATTTCAGAGTTTAAGAAGCACATTCTATGGAAGGTAAACAAAGCACTATACAAATTGGACACTATTGAAAATAAAATAGATCTATTGCAGGAGAAAGGGCAACCTAGTAATCAATTTTGCAACATTCAAGAAATAGAAACTTTTTTGCCGTTACATACAATTGCTAATTTAGGACTTTTTGAAGAACAGTTAAAGGAAAAAACATTTCAAGATGATGTGGTATGTGATATATGTAAAATGTCTGCAAATTCATTTTTATTATTTACATAATATAATGTTGTAAACAATATATTTTTTTTCAGCTAAATTGTTTAAAACTTGTTGGTGGAAATACAGCGTACATTATGATAAGAAATATCTTTAAAAAAGCAATAACAAATAATGTAGCCAAAGATTTCAGTTGGGCTGGAAAAAAGAGTAAACGAAGCTTTAAAGATTTACGACTTTCAAAAATTATTATACGTAAGTATTTTTTCATATAATTTGATGTCAATTTTATTTAATTTATTTATTTTACAAAAATTTAACACAAATACAAGAATATATAGTGTTTAAAAATTTAGAATATAAAATTGAGTGTGCAAATAAAACACAAATTAAGTAAAAGATTTCGCGTATTATTTGTTCAAACAATTACGTAAACTTTCAAAATATCAGTAAAAAAGTGTAGCCAATTATTAGAACACGCGGTGTTGTGAGATAAACTTTGTAAGCACAATCTAATCGAAAATGGCTAAGATTGTTTCTGAACTCGCAATGCATCAAGAAATAATATATAATTGTCTATACATTACTCGCATATAGTTCGCCTTTAGATGTCATAGTCAGTATTCATCCGTGCGAAAAGGTAATCATGTTTTATCTGTTGTTTATGAGATCTCACACTTATATAGAGTTCATTCCATATTACGTTCTGGTTAACTAATTTTTTTTATTAATATATATCTTGGAAGTTTATATAATTGTTAGAAAAATGGTAGAGAGAATCATTTGCTCACGTTAGTATTTCTATCTGCTGTGGCTAATAAGTTCGAAATTTTCAGACATCTTACATATTTCCTTTGGTTAATATTTAAAATATATATTGAGTCATTCTTTTATATATTACAGAAGCTGTTCATATGTCGCATAAGAATATAACAGATAGCGATATTATTGAATACTCTTCAAAGTGGCTTGCCCAAGCAAATGTTAGAGTCCAAAAAAAAAGACTGAAGAAAATTTAGAAAAACATACCTAAAGATAAAAAATAATTTTATATTTACACTGGATGCATTGGACAAAATACGTTATGAAGTTCTCATGGATTCCTGCAAGGAACTGTTTATTTTCATTAAAATTGTATCAAACAAGAATGACCCGCAATTCTTGATTTAAATTTTAATTTTGATAATTTTTTATCATTTATTATTAACATATTAACATATATATCTTTAAAAATATTTCTTTAACAAATATTTTTTAAAAGTGCGTAATTAATATATATATTTTATTAAATGCATATTTGTGCAATAATTTCGCGCACATGTAATAAATAAAGATAATTTTTGTTTATTTTTATAATATAAAATGTGATATTAACTATAAATAGTCATGTGATATAGCTACGTGATATAAATAGCTATAATTATATTTTCTAAAATTTATAATATATAATATAAATATAATATTATTAATAAAATAAATATTTACTTATGATATATAATATGTATCTATATTTTTATTACCTTTAAACTAAATGATAATAATCAAATAAATAGAAAATTTGTCACTATACAGTCAGATTGGATCTTTTATGTCTAATAATTTTTCATGTCAACTTGTGTACATTTTTTACTTAGCAATCTACGTGCCATTATGCCTGTATCAAACTACGCTTTGAAAATTGAAGATTAAAGATTGAAATTTGATCAGAATGAAAGGAGTTAAATTTTTTTGTTCTGTTAATGAAATTTCGATCTTTAATCTTCAATCTCAATCTTCAATAGGCTTTAATATCTGACATAGGCTTTACTTTGTTGATCTTGAGACTAAGTTTTCAGATCAACAATAACGGCACATAGCTTGCTAAATGAAAAATGTACATAAGTTCACATGAAAAATGTTAAGCATAAAAGATATATGGAAATCAAATTTAGATTTCAAAAAATTGGTGAATCACTGCGGTGTAAGTCTGACAAACCAAGTCGGCTCGTAGTTCACCAATTATATGCCAGTTTGACGTCAACTAGTCCCCTTTCATTTGAGATAAAAGATCCAGTCTAACCGTACATTTCCGAAATAATGTTGCATACATATTTTATTGCAATATTGATACATTGTTATTTAGTAATATTTCTGAAAGTGGACATTTTTACCGTTGCTGCAACCTTGCAGAAATCTTGTAACAACATTTCACAACTTTATACAATGTTGCAATATTGCAATGAAACGTTATCACAATGTTTCTGCAATCTTGTTGTGCTGTATGGGTTCATTTCATATTCAAACACATTAATTCTAGAATCAATATGTTGGCCAATAAGATTGGTCCTAAAAACAGCCCGACAAATCTCACTCCCACCAACATACAGAAAATGTACATTGTTCTGCCATTTGTAAGATACATATCCAAATTCATCAAGCCGATTATAGATAAATCAAAATTCGTGATTGGATATAGATGTCTAAACCAATTAAAAAAGTTAATTTCCCCATGGTCGGGTGCATTTACGATCCGATAAGAATTGTGTAGTTTACAAGATAAATTGTAAGAACTGTGAAGCGTCGTATATTGGTCAAACAAAGAGGAAACTAAGTACGCGGTTGAAGGAACATAGATATAACATAAGAGGAGACCCATCCAAACACACCGTTATATCAGAACACATAATGGAGTTCGATCACCAGTTTGATTGGGAGAATGTCTGTGTTCTTGATGTGGAATACAATTATCAAAAAAGATTAATCAGCGAAATGATCCACATCAAGAGACAGACATATGCGATCAATTCCCAAAAAGAGTTACCGAGTTACTAAATAATGCGTACACAAGCCTCATTAATGATCTGTCGCTTCTTCCCCTTCTCTGACATGTTTGCGAACAGCGCTCTAAACAGAAAGTGTCAAAAATTGGTTTTATATTGGTCGTTGACAGCATTACTCGTTTTAAACTATAACTACATAACACGTATTTCTGATCGGTTCTATTATACCTCAACACGTGTGCAATTCCGGGTTCAATCTAAGACAGGTATTATGACTAATTACACAGGCACACAAAAAAAATTTTTTTTTTTGACCCGAAGTGCGGATATACTTTTCCTGGTTAAAATGACTCCCTGAATTCGAATCCGAGGCCAGAATTACGCCATCACCCTCCAATTTTTCTTAATCTCAAAAAAACCCTGAAATCTGCATTTTTCGCTTTGATTGAATTCAATGTTAGTTAAAATTTGTGCCTGTAACCAGGGCACCTCCACGTGGTGACGGTGGGCAACAGCTTCACACTGGCAAAGTCCCTGGGTAAACGGCTTGGATGCCGTCATGGCAGGCACAAATAATAACATTACGATGCAGGGACTCGGAAACCCAGTATCGGCGGCTGGTCAGGGTGGGAAAGCGGGCCCGCAGGCGTCGTCATCATGCGACCGCAGCTCTATAGTTGTGGGGAACCTGGCCTCTATAGAGTATGATGCTACAAGGAACCAATCAAGCAACCATCTTTGCAATAAAAGCCCTGATGAATTTTGCTACGTCTGCGGGGAGTTTGAAGTTGCGAAAAAACGAAGATCTCTATCTGAGAAACTGAAATCAATTTATAAAGATTGTTTCGGTTTGGAGGTAGTAAATAAAGATGTGATCTGGAGACCTCCTAGTATGATTTGCAATAGTTGCAGATCAATGCTTTCCCGATGGGACAGAAGTCGAAATGAGAAGGAATTGAAATTCATAAAGCCTATGATATGGTTTGAACCATCAAGTCGAGATGTTTGCTACATTTGTATGACAAATATCGTAGGTTTTAATTCAATTAATAAAACAAAACTCTTGTACCCCAATGTCCCTTCAGTAGAAAAACCAACAACTCTCAGAGTTGAATCTGCAGTCCAAGAACCTATGCAAATTGATGAAAAAATGCAAGTCGATGAAGTAATGCAAATCTATGAAGAAATGCAAATCTATGAAAACTCCGAAGAAGACGATGGAAGTAATAGCGAAGATGACGAATACCATCAAGCAGGTGAAAATAAGGCTCCTGAAACTTTTAATCAGGAAGAGTTGAACGACCTTATACGGGATCTAGGATTACCGAAAGATGGAGCCGAATATCTGGCCGCAGCATTGAAAAAGAAAAATTTGTTATCAAAAGGAACTACAATTTGTGGATATCGTAATAGAGAGAAAGAATTTCGAAAATTCTTCGCTAAAGACGAGAATGCTTCATTGACATATTGTTTAGACGTGAAAGGATTAATAGATGAATTGAAACTCAATGTTTACAAAGATGAAGAGTGGAGACTATTTATTGACTCTTCAAAGCGGAGTTTCAAAGCTGTTCTTCTCCACAACGGGAATACGTTTGCACCTATTCCAATAGCTCATTCAACGAAACTGAAGGAAACGTACCAGAATTTACGAATAGTATTGGAGAAAATAAAGTTTGCTGAACATCAATGGCAAATATGCGGGGATCTTAAGATTATAACTTTATTACTTGGGCAGCAATCCGGATTCACGAAATATCCCTGTTTCTTGTGTTTATGGGATAGCAGAGATAGGAAGAAACACTATGAACAGAAAGTCTGGCCAAATAGAACTGACTTTACTCCGGGGACAAAAAATGTTATTTCTGAACCCTTAGTTGATCCTTCAAAAATTCTGCTCCCACCTCTCCACATCAAACTTGGTCTAATGAAGCAGTTCGTTAAAGCTCTGAACAAAGATGGCGATTGTTTCAACTATTTAACAGGAAAATTCCCGGAAATAAGTGATGCTAAACTAAAAGAGGGCATTTTCGATGGTCCTCAAATTCGTACGGCATTCAGAGACGACAAATTTATCTCAAAAATGAGTGATATAGAAAGAGCAGCATGGCTAAGTTTCAAGAATGTAGCTCAGAATTTCTTAGGAAATTGGAAGAGCGAAGATTATAAGATTATAGTTGAGGAAATGTTAGCAAACTTTAAAAAATTGGGTTGCTTGATGAACTTGAAGTTGCATTTCCTTGATTCTCACCTTGACTACTTTCCAGAGAACCTAGGCGACTACAGTGAAGAACAGGGTGAAAGGTTTCATCAAGATATCAAGGAAATGGAACGACGATATCAAGGAAGATGGGACATAAACATGATGGCAGATTTCTGTTGGATGCTTAAAAGGGACATTGAGCCAAAAAAACTGATTGGGAAAAGAAAATCATTGCATCGGTCGTTTGAAGATAAAAGAATTCGATATAAAAGAAAGAAGGAGTAAAGAAAACTTTATTCGCAATCGCATATGAAATTTTGCATGCGTTTTTGCATGGGATTTTGCATGCGTTTTGCATGGGATTTTGCATGCGTTTTGCATATGATTTTCAATACACTCACTACATCAAAATACATATAATATATGGTCCTGCAGTTATATTCAATCAATTTTTGAGATTTTAACTAACGTTTAATCCAACCAAAGCGAAAAATGCAGATTTTAGGGTATTTTCTGGCCTCGGATTCGAATTGGATTTGAGATTAAGAAAAATTGATGGCGTAATTCTGGCCTCGGATTCGAATTCAGGGAGTCATTTTAACCAGGAAAAGTATATCCGCACTTCGGGTCAAAAAAAAAATTTTTTTTTGTGTGCCTGTGTTATCATTTTGTAGTATTTTGTAGGCTATGGAAAAGTTTTTTCATGTTAATGGGTGTTTGTAACACTGAGCTACCGTTCCATTTTCATACGATTGTTTTATGACTTTATATTTTTCATTTTCTTAGAATGCGATCTCCCACATATCACTGACAAAAGAAAAAAATCTCAAACGTTGACGCTGGTTAAGGAGAAGGCACAGCATGTCTTTATCAACTGACCAACATATTCTCGCCGAAAAACGACAAATAAGTTCGTACCAAATTGGTTTTATATTTTAGACTGTAACGCGTTTGACCTTCTATTTTGTCATGTCTACCTTTTTTTTTATCGTGATCGGTGTCGAGATGTTTTGCCGTTTCTAATCATGTTTACTTTCTTTTTTATTTTTATGTTATTTATTTATTTATATAAACTCATGTAACGTATGTATATTTTAAACAAAAACGTTTCGTTTAACGCGTCTATTATACATTGTTTTAAATACTGATGAAGACTCAGTGTAGTCGAAACGTTCAATATTTCTACTTTTAATAAAGTCTAGTTTAACTTCGATGAATTTTTAAACGACATCTTTGTGTTTGTTCGATCGTGAAACCTATATGGCCTTCTTATTTCCTTTTAATTGTTGATTTATATCGAGCGGTATTATTATTCTAAATATAAACAAAAAAGTTTGTACAATTATAAACCTCATTTTGGGCCAAAGCAGGGGGTGGAGTGGGGTGGATGTCGGTTCGCATGGAAAGTCGCAAATTCATGTGGAACGGAACAATTATAGATCTCGTTTTGAACCGGATCAGGGGGTGAGGTTTCGTTTACCAGATATGCATAATTGCCGGTCAGGATTCCGATTCGGAACGTGAAACGATCTTTACATAATTAATGTGATATATAAAAGAAGTCAATAGACATACGAACCCCTCCCCACCCTCTCGTGCTCACGAGGTCTATAATTATTCTGTTCCACATGGGTTTGCGACTTTCCACGTGAACCGACATCCACCCCCACCCCTCCAACTCAAAACGAGATCTATTATTTTTTTTGTTCTACATGGGTTTGCGACTTTCCACGCAAAACAACACCTCCATGCACTATTTCTCCGCTCCACTCCACCCTAATACCTGTACTAATTCCACATACATATTAATTGTTTATTTCCTTTCAGGTACACCAAGGATGTATTCTATCGCCGTTGCTCTTCAATTTGTATTCCGAAGAGGTATTCAAAGAGGCAATACACGAGGTTAATAACGGATTGGTGATCAACGGCAGGGTCATTAATAACTTAAGACATGCTGATGACACCCTAATCTTGACAAACACCACTAAAGATCTACAGGAGCTAATAAAGAACAGAATAGCTACATCTTGCGATGAGTTTGGCCTGAGGCTAAACATAAATAAAACCAAATATATATCATAATTAGCAAAAACTCAAGTGCAATAATAGATAACACAGCCACACAAAAAAAAAAAAATTTCGACGCAGATGGTGAGATTATGATTACTATATGTTTTTCGGGTCGCTGAATCCGAATCCGAGGTCAGTTTTACTCCTGCACGTCAGGGTTTTGACATAACCTCAAAAAACATAGTAAATTTGAATTTTCTAAACATAAATAAAAAGCAAATAACAGATTTGTAGTATTTTAATCATTTTCTTCACAAGAAAAACAATCACTAAAAAGGTTTCGCAAACCCATGATTGTCTTATGGATCATGATGCTTTCTGCTACATATGTGCTAAATTCGAAGTAAGTTATTTAAGAAAACCTGTTGATGTCGATATACGCTCAGCGTATGAAAAAATCTTCAAGTTAAAGATGGATCAGCTTAGCAACTGGGTTCCACATATTATTTGTGATTGTTGTAAAAGAATGCTCACTCGATGGAAAAAAGATCAAAACAAAGATTGTATTAAGTACTCTAGTCCAGCCATTTGGCAAAGTCCTACTAATAAGGAAGAATGTTACTTTTGTTTAAATCAAATAAAAGGTTTCAGTAAGAAAAACAAGCAGAAAATTGTATATAAAAGCACTACATGTGTGATTGCTCCAGTTTTAATTGAAAACAATACGTTGAAAACTAAATGTAACCGCGTATGTAAAGACACTCAGCCGATGGACATTGATGAACACCCAGTAAACACTCTTTGTAACAGTTATGTCACATAAGAGTTACAAGTAATGTTACAGTTGTTATATAAATAATTCATATAGGATATGTAACTTGTTACTTTTATGTAATGTTACAATAGTTACAAATAAAATATGTAACTCTAACATGATTTAGTTACTTTAGAGTAACATTACATAAATGTATATTTTAACACAAATATAATGTTATAATACAAACACCAAATAATAACGAGGCAAATTTAAGAGCCGAAACGCAGATGGATTTACTTAAATAAGTTAAATTTAAATTTAGTGCACAAAGCACCGTATTTTTTAGTATTTCACTAAATATTAAAATTAATTGATTTTATTTTCGAGATTCATTTTTAATAAAAACCTTTTTACATCCTCCTGGAGGTATAGGCGAAAAAAATATGGAGGCGAGTCTAATTGTAAGTCGGGAACTTCCCGACTTTAGACTCGCCTCGATATTTTTTTATCTCTAGGTGGGTGTAAAGGGATTTTTATTAAAAATGAATCTCGAAAATGAGATCAATTAATTTTAATATTCAGTGAAAATACCAAAAAATATGATGCTTTAATTGTGCACTAAATTTAAATTTAATTTATTTACGTAAATCCATCCGCGTTTCGGCTCTTATTTGCCTCATTATTTGTTGTTTGTATTTAATATCGAGAGCCTTGAATCTTTATACTTAGTATAATGTTTATAATGGGTGCATCCAATACACGAGTGAGCCATTGAGCGCTCAATCACTCACTCGTGGACTGGATGCCACCATGTTATATATTTTCAAGAACGCTTAAAGCCCATTGCACACGAAATGCATAACAGAGCATAAACATAACATAAGACCGCTGGACCAATGCGCATCTTATGTAAATCAATATGGCGACTTTTTTCTAGGTGTTTATTGGTCCAGCGGTCTTATGTTATGTTTATGCTCTGTTATGCATTTTGTGTGCGATGGGCTTTATGCGGCTTGCCGCGCACCGCGAAAAGCGCGGCAAAAGGTGACGCAATAACCAATCAAGTTACCATAGAGGGATGCGTAGGACTCATATTTTTCACTTACTGCGTTAAGTCGACACGTGTTGTTAGTGTACGTTTGTATAAATTGCATAATCAGCCCATTCCTGAGCTTCTTCGAGTGTTATAGTGTTCAAAAAATTTATTGTGCACGCGAGTTCTCACTCGGGATAGTTATTATCTAAGGTGTCCAAGATCAAATAAGCCTAAAAAGAAATGATAGTCCTATAGTCGAGCTTCCTTGTCTAATCTATACTCTTCGAAGGAAGAAATCATTCCTTAAGGAAGGAATTACACGAACCAATCTGTTTTTGGCCGGCATACGTTGACCCTTCCTTGACAAAGGCCAGGAAAAATTAAAGAAGAAGACGTTTGTACATTTGTGCAAGTAAGTAGTGAAAGTAGATATCATTATATATAATCAAATATTACATTGTATTATTAAAATTATTACGTGTTTGTTTTCTTGTATCAATTTTAGCTAATTATATAAATTATTTTTTTTTAGTTATGGTAAATTCAGAATGTAATATGTTCTTCTAACCTCAATTAGTAAAACACATTTATTGATAACATCACTATTGATGATGATTATATACATAAAATTATTTCCTTTATTGTTTAATATGCAAGTACAATTGAAAATAATTTTAATTAATTTTTAATTGTACTTGCATATTAAACTATAAAAGAAATAATTTTACTTAATAATCAATAGTAATTATAAGTGTGTTTTACTAATTAAAGTTAGAAAAACATTACATTCTGAATTTACCAAACCTATAAAAAAATAATTTATATAATTAGCTAAAATTGCATAATTTCCTACTCTAGTTCTATCGCTATCTATTTTATCTGTCTTTCTATTTGTTATTTTTTAACTTTTAATAATTAACATGTTTGCTGTTGTTACATTTGAGGATAAAAGTACATCAGAAGTACCGACTAATTGGCTCATAGAGTCTGAGGATGTACTGATGAGTTGGTGGCCACCTTCCAGTACTAAAAATTTGTCTAGCTTAATATCAAAACGCATTGAACCAAACAAAACCTGGCAAAAACTAAACATAACTTTGGAAAGATTTTGTAGTAAGTATGAAAATTTTAGATGTATTATTCAAAATGCACGATTATTAACGTAAATTAATAATAAAATTAATTGTGGGTTTATTCATTACAGACACACTTGAGAAAGCTCGCAAAGTGGCGGAGGATTCTCAGTATACAAGTGCAGAAGAAGAAAATTTAGGAAGAGGACGTCGTAAAAGGTTTTCAAAAAAATTAACTTCAAGTGATGTAGACTCCTCTAGTCCAGAAAGTTTTCCGCAACAAAATAAAAATAAGAAATCAGGTATTATCATGTAACTGTTAATACTATATGTTAAAATTTTTAAAAATATTTAAAATAATAAAATTAAAATATTATAGAGCATAAATTGCCCGATTTTCCGAAGAAGCCTGATGAATTGACAGATGAATCAAGTGACAGTGCTGTTTCAAAAAATAATATTTCAATAACAAACAATAATAATAATTTAAAAGTAATATCACGAGATCATTGCTCAGTATCAGCAAATATTTCAAAAGATGATATGCAAATAATTCTTCAAAATTTAGACTGTAAGTAAAATTGAACTAATAGCAAATCTATTTTTACATTGCAATATCCATATTGTAATATGTATATGTATATTTTTGTCTTTTTCAGATAAACTTGACAAGGTAATAAGAATAACATCTAAAACAAACCTCGATTTAAATGATTTGAAACAGCGCGTAGATCGTATAACTCCTTTTACTAGAGTATCTGGTCCGACAGAAAAAGCAAGAGATGTATTGCCGTTAAAATCAATTAATGAAATAAAGGAGTTTAATGAAACTTTGTTGGAAGAAGAAATGCAATCTCAGTTTGTAAGTAAAGTTAAAAGTTATATATGTTTTATCTTAAATTAAATTAAACAATGATTTTTAATTGTGCAAGTTAATACAATTATTAATTACATATTCAGTACATGAGTACATAATCAAATAGAATCAAGTATATATCAATAAAATCAAGTCCAAATTAAGATATATAAGAAATATTCTTAATTACATTTTTCATATGGTATAATATATTATAGAAAACTTTCGTTTCAAAAATCGGAGGACAAGGTGCTCGTGATAATATAAAACGAATATTAGAACGAATATTTACAAATGAAGTAGCAACAAAATGTTCATGGAAAGGAAAGAAAAATAATTTTCGTGTGGATAATTTAAAATTGGTAACAATAATTAAAGGTAAAACTTTAATTAAAATAAAATAAAATAAATAAAAAATATGTAATATATACAAATGAACACACAGTGACTTACTTAAGCTGATTAAATTGTTACATTATTACAAATTTCTGTATTTATAATATTCTGTTGCAGAAATAATTTTAGACGCTCATCCTACTTTAAGAGAAATCGAATTTGAAACTGAATGTTCTGATTGGTTGCGTTTTGGCAAACAACGATTCGATCGAGAAAATAAAAGGAAAGGCTAAATTGATTTTTAAGGAAGAGCTTCAATATATTTACACGTAATTACATTAGAATTAAGATTGTGTTAATTTTCTTACTATATTAAGCTACTATTTGCATTTATTAATTTAATAGTTTAAGTTATTAGAATTTTATGAAACAATGCCAAAAAGTATTCAATATTTGTCACATCGTAGAAAGCGACAATTAATTTCTTTAAATCAAATAAGTAATGGATGTTTAAATCAAATGAGTAATGAATGTTCAATTGAAAATCTGCCGTTGTCATTATCTTCAGTTGTAACAGTAAATAGTGAGACATGTAATAGTGCAACTGAGCAAATAGCTTGTGAAATTGTAACTGATAATACAGAATTGACTAAACAAGTAGCTCAGGAATTAACGTTTAATGAAGACGTTGAAACAAATAATATTTGTAATGATAATGTCGAACAATGGTCCAATCGGAATAATTATTTTCTCATAAAGGATAAAAAAAACAGTTGTTTGAATGGATTCAGTGAAAGTATTTCGTCAAAATTAAATTTAAAAAATCTAACTAACGATTTACAATTATGGGCTTCAAAATTTCAAATATCTCAATCTGCTATTAATGCATTATTAACTATTTTACGTGAAAATAATCATTCTGATCTTCCTAAAGATTGTAGAACGTTGAAAAAAACGCCAAGAACTACTTGTAAACAAATTCATTTTGGAAATGGTGGTGCATATATACATTTCGGATTAGAAAATGGATTGAAACGGTCAATTATTAGATACTTTAAAATTTATCCTCGTGTGATTTATATTCAATTAAATTGTGATGGAGCGTCTATATCAGCAAGTTCAACTAGTCAGTTTTGGCCATTATTAGTTGCTATTGAGGCTGATTTTTATACAGAACCATTTTTAGTAGGTATGTTTCACGGCTATTCGAAACCAAAAGATGTTAACACATTTCTTCTTCCATTTGTTAATGATATGGAAAATATTGCTAAAAATGGTATAAATGTAAACGGAAAAATGATTACTGTTATTCTTAACACAATAATCTGTGATGCTCCGGCAAGAGCTTACATAACATGTACCAAATATCATTCGGGATATTTCGGATGCAGTAAATGTATTCAGGAGGGCGAATGGAATGGTACAGTAACATTTCCTGAAATTGATAATCCTTTGAGAACAAATAAATCATTTATTACAATGGAACAAGAAGAGCATCACACTGGAGAGTCCATTTTAACACGGTTAAAAATTGGTATGATTTCTAATGTAACAATAGACTATATGCACTTGGTATGTCTAGGAGTAATAAAGCGTCTTCTTCAACTATGGACTAAAGGTCCAAAAAATATTAAACTACCAAAAAATTCACTTGATGTGTTGAACACTAATCTGTTAATTATTAAAAATTTAGTTCCATCGGAATTTGCTAGACAACCAAGAGCTGTAGATATTGTTGACAAATGGAAAGCAACAGAATGCCGCCAATTTCTGTTATACTCGGGACCAATTGTTCTAAAATCGATTTTACCACAATCTAAATATAATCATTTTCTTGCATTATTTGTAGCGATCAGAATATTATGTGACTCAAAATGTTGTTTTGTTTTGAATGATTATGCCAATTCTTTATTGCGATGGTTTGTATTAGAATATAAAAATTTATACGGGTGTCACTACATTACATATAATGTACATAATCTTATACACCTTAGCAATGAAGTAAAAAAATTCGGTCCTTTAGACAAATTTAGTAGTTTTAAATTTGAAAGTTTCATTAAAAAAATTAAAAGTAGAGTTAAATATTCACCGAAACCATTAGAACAAGTTATTAATCGCACGTTAGAAATTGATTCTTTACCAATTTCAAAAGATTATGAGAAAAAATACCCGATAATTCATCAGTCTAAAAAAACATTAGATATTTTTAAAGTAGAATATAATGGATTTATAATTTCTCAGAAAACTAATGATAATTGTTGCCTTCTATCAAATTCAACAATATTAATTGTGAAAAAGTTTTTTATTCAAAATAAAGTTCTGTACATCCATGGCAATAAAGTATTGAGATCTAAATCGTTTTTTACAACACCATGTGACTCAAAAAAGTTAGATATATTCATATTCGATAATAATTCTGTTGAACCTGTTACAATTGAAGCTACAACTGTTAGTAAAAAATGTTTCTGCATAACGTTTTCAGATAAAAACTGCTCAGTAGTAATTCCTCTTTTACATACAGATAAAAGAACTTGATATAATATGAACATATCACTATAATGTGTTTATAATAATGAATAAACCTAGAATTATAATTTTAAGTTCTATGTTTTATTTGATTTTATTATATATTTCTTTAAAAAATTCATTACTCACATTCATTGTATTTAATTATGATATTAATAGTATTATATGTATATTTCGAAAATATATATATATATATATGTATATATTAACTATACTACGTCTATTTCGAAATAATCCAAAATATTTTATTGTGCGTTAATATCAAATACTTTAAGTATTATAATAAGACAAAATGCAATTATTTATGTTTTTGAAGACTGTATAAACTAAAGTAACATGCAATTATTTATGTTTTTTCGTTAAAATTTATATAAATATTTTTAAATAGTTTTGTTTTTAATAATATTAATTTAGATATTTCGAAATAATTTAAAATACTTTATTGTGCGTTAGTGTCAAACACTATTCAGTCTTAAGACTAAATGAATTAAATTATGTTCTTCTATTAAAGTTTATATCTATGTGTTTAAATGCTTATTTTTTAATTAATATAAGAGAAAAAAGAGTAGTATTCAGTATTATATAAAAGTAGTATAGTACAAATAATTGTTACCATTTGTAATAAAAAACAATTTATATTACACTGTTCTTAGAAATAAGTTTTGTTTACAAAAAATAAAATTTTAATACAAATTATATTACGCATATTTATTATAAACCTTTTTTAGTATTAATATAACTATAATGTAATGAAATAATTATAATGACGTTACAATTTTATTACATTATTATTACGTTAATGTTATTGTAATGTTAGAGTTTCGTTAAATTGACAAAATTGTGTAATATAAATGTTACATAACATGTTATGTTACATAGTTATGTTGTTGAGGCGGAAATTGTAACTTATATTTAAGTTATTTGTAACATTCATATAACATAACTTGATACATGAGTTCTGTAACAGTAATGTAACAATGACATAACTGTGTTTACTGGGCAGTTCTCTGAAACAAATGAATCTGAGAGCGATGACAACAATGACAGTGATACGGAGTATGCAGCTCATGACAAAAAACCACCAGTCCCGTCATTGATTTCACAGTTGGAATTGAATGATCTTATTCGAGAACTAGGTTTACCAAAAGATGGTTCCGAGCACTTAGCTTCATTTCTCAAAGCGAAAAATGTTTTAGAACCAAAAACTAAGATTTCTGTGTACCGTAACCGTGAAAAAGAGTTTCTAAAATTCTTCAGTAAAGATGAAAAGTTATCACTCGTATTTTGCACTGATGTTGAAGGTCTTATCAATGCATTGAAGGCGAATTGTTATAAAGCCACTGATTGGCGACTTTTCATAGATTCGTCTAAACAAAGTATCAAAGCAGTTTTACTCCACAATACAAATGTTTATGCTCCAGTTCCGATCGCACACTCAACTATCATGCAAGAGAAGTACGATAACATGCAAATTCTATTGAAAAAAATAGACTATAATAAGCACTTATGGCAGATTTGCGGAGATTTGAAAATCATATCAATGTTACTCGGACAACAATCAGGATTTACTAAATATCCTTGCTATTTATGTTTGTGGGATAGTAGAGATAGAGCAAAGCATTACGAACAAAGAAATTGGCCTGTAAGAGCATCGTTGACCACTGGTTCATATAACATCATTCACAAGTCGTTAGTAGATCCATCAAAAATTCTCATCCCTCCCCTTCACATAAAGCTTGGTCTGATGAAGCAGTTCGTTAAAGCTTTAGATAGAACAGGTAAATGTTTTCTATATCTCCAATCGAAGTTTCCAAAACTTTCTGAGGCAAAAGTGAAGGAAGGAGTATTTGATGGACCACAAATTCGCAAGCTGTTCAAAGATGAAAATTTTACTAGTATAATGAACGGACTTGAGAAAAAAGCTTGGCTTAGTTTCAAAGACGTGGCACACAATTTTTTGGGAAATACAAAAAGTCCACAGTATGAAAAAATTGTTAATAATATGGTAAAAAACTTCGAAAAACTAGGTTGTTTGATGAATTTGAAATTACATTTTTTGCACTCACATCTTGACGAATTCCCCAACAACCTAGGAGATTTTAGCGAAGAACAAGGGGAACGTTTTCATCAAGACATAAAAGTTATGGAAACTCGCTATCAGGGAAAATGGGACGAACATATGATGGCAGATTTCTGCTGGAATATGAAAAGAGACTTACCGAAGGAAGGTAGAAAACGTAAAACATTGCATCGATCTTTTGAGGAGAAAAGAACTCGATATAGTTCGAAAAAAGAAAATGATTAAAATACTACAAATCTGTTATTTGCTTTTTATTTATGTTTAGAAAATTCAAATTTACTATGTTTTTTGAGGTTATGTCAAAACCCTGACGTGCAGGAGTAAAACTGACCTCGGATTCGGATTCAGCGACCCGAAAAACATATAGTAATCATAATCTCACCATCTGCGTCGAAATTTTTTTTTTTTTTGTGTAGCTGTGTAATAGTATATATGTGAACGGTGTCAGCCTGGAGAGAGTAAACGGAACAGTATATTTAGGGACCCTAAATATCATATAAATGAGAACTGGGACCCTTCAGTCGAGATTAAAATACGCATAGCTAGAGCCACCTTTCTTCGTATGAGGAAACTATTTTGCAGCCATAACATGAAACTGGATCTCCGGATAAGAATGGTTAAATGTTATGTGTTTTCTGTTCTTTTGTACGGTGTAGAATCTTGGACGCTTACGGAGGCCACAAAGAAGCGTACAAAAGTTTTTGAAGTGTGGATATACCGAAGGAATAATTAGATGGATGGGTAGAGTGACAAATAAGGAGGTTTTGAGAAAGATCGGAGGGGTGACAGAACTGATAACAACAATTAAAAAGAGGAAATTAGAATACTTTGGCCACATCATGTGTCACCCAAACAAATATTTGTTACATCTCATCATGCAGGGAAATATCGAGAGCAAAAGGGGACCAAGGAGACGTAGAACATCATAGCTCAAAAACCTTAGGCAATGGTTTGGTCAAACTACACTACACCTTTTTCGTGCAGCTACGAACAAAATAATGATTATGAACATGATAGAACTATGATCGCTAACGATCGGATACGGTCACGACACTAGAAGAAAAAGAAGATTTCCTTTCAGTACTCAAAATAACTGCTTTATTTTCTAAACTTTTTTGTTTATAACTTTTTACTAAGTGATGAGCACCGATTAAGTTATAAGAAAAAGTACTCAGGGTCATATCCTTGATAACATATGTCAAGGTGAAGGCCATCGAAGCTGCTTCTCCTACAGTAAATAATTATCAAAGTATCCAGACCTTCACGATAGTTTCTGGCGAAATAGTTTTGTGAAGGGGCCAGTATGGTAGACTTATCGTACTGCACGAAATGTCCAGTCTCCATCCAGTGTTCAGCCAAGGCTGATTGAGAAAAGTGGTTGTATTTGGCACACCGCTGGTGTTCCTTGATCCGTGTACTGATCTTCCTCCCGGTTTCTCCTATGTACACTTTTCCGCAGGCGCAAGATATTTTGTACACACCTGGTGTTTCCAGGCGTGGTTGATCCTTGGGATTTAGGAGTAATTGAGAAATCTTCTTTTGGGGTTTGAAGATCACTTTAATGTTATGTTTACTCAAAATTCTACCTATGCGCTCCGTCGTACCTTGAAGATACGGAAGGACAGCCGTCTTTTTCTTTTCTCTCTTTTCATCTAGTGTTTCAGTGTAGTTGAGACTAGAGATTTTGTTCTTTAATCTCTTGGTTGTTTGATTGATGCTCTTGCTGTTTACCGGCCGATCAATTAAAACATTCTGATTGGCTGACCAAATCAATCCCCGCTCTCCCCACCAGGAGCAAAGGGGGTATATAAGGACTACCGCAACCGAAGAGAGCTCAGAATCGGAGCTCCTAGCCCTGATGATGCAAGCTGCAATGTTTGCGAAACGTCGGCAAAGTGCCCAACACGCACGTGGCATCCATCCGGAAACCCTTTCGGTTAACGATATCAATGGCCACGAAAGCCTTAAAACTAGAATTACCAAAGTAGTTGTTAAAAGGCAAAAAGACTACAAGAGTGGCAGACATTTAGAATGCTCACACAACAAAAATACATTGCTGTAATTGACAGCGACGGCGGTGATGATAATTTCGATCAAATCTTTCAGGAATCGTATAGCTACAGTAAGCCTTTTTTGTTACCTTTTTTTATTTATTCATATTATCTACGTGTATCTTAAATAGTGTACTAATTGGTCTATAGAAAGAATTCAATGGTGATACAGTGGTGTATTCTATATTCTATATGCGAAATAAAATTGTATCCATCTTTCACATATATTCTTTGAAAATGATTTATATCCCAGTCCAGTGAAAAACAGTACATTAACATACTGTCGATTTGATGTCGATTCTATCAGATCTCCGATGTACTATCTCTCGTTGGAATATAAAATTGTTAATAAATTGTATCTTGGTAATTGTATCTTGGTTTGAAAGGCTACAATTATTCATAAAACTGTAATGTTTTACTGTACTGTTTTTATTAGCTAAGCTTAATATTATCAAAATTTATCTATACTTGGAATTGCACTCTCAGACTTTTGTAAATTTTGAATTAATCTGTGTACGTTTGCAATCATTGGATTTTCTTTTTTTTTATAAATAATAAAAATAAAACTTAATAAGCTATGAGTGCTGTATGTATAACTATACAATGATAAAAGTAACTTCGTACCTTTTTTTAATAAAACAAAATTTCGTGTAATGTTCACAAGTTTTCTTCAAAAATAATTTTTTTTTTAAATACAATTATTAAGTACAATTGAATTGCTCGTCAACGATCATGGACAGGTTCCACTTTTCACTTCAATCACGCGCGCCGATGCGTCATACCAACGAGTCATTATTGTTTTTGTCTTCTGTCTAGTTTTTGCTCTGTCGCATCCGATGACTTATTGCTAACAGTTTGGAATTAAAGTTACGATAACGAAGAGTGAGTACGCTACCCTAGTCTTAGAAGATTCAGTGGATTTTGCACAAAGTGGATTTTGATGACAGAGAATATGCCTGTAAGTATCTCTTTTAACACAGTTCATTCACATATATTATGTATTGACCGATCCGAGAGGTTTCATTATAAGCTTTGTGAGTACTTCTAGATATATAGGGTGATTCTTCTTAACAACAAAGGTGAACTCTTTCCGTGACCTTAACAAATCCGCAAGTCTTCTAGGCGTTTTACCTGATGTAGAGTAAATATGTATGTAAAAAAGATAAGAACAATCATTTCTCATTGAAAAATTTTTTACGAACGGTCGGCGATACATTTTTTTGCCTGTATTAGATGTGTTACGTCCTATGGAAGAAATGATAACTTGCAAAAAGGGATAAAAAGGGATAATAAAGATTTAATGGTAAGATATATTATTCTTCAAATCGGTCAGAGCCGGATCTTAACAGCCAATCAATGAGTTGCGTGCCGACTTGGTTTGTCGGACTTTAAACACAATAAATCACCAACTTAAAATCAACATCGATTTTAATTTTTGGTGCTAATAAGTCTCATCTCTCCTAAATTAGGTAAAGAATTTATTGCAAAAAATATTACCTTATATTACCTAAATATTATTACATGTCTCGGTGATTTACTACGTTTAAAGTCCGACAAACCAAGTCGCCACGCAGCTCATTGATTGGCTGTTAAGATCCGACTCTGACTGATTTGACGAATAATATATCTTACCGTTATATTTAATTTGCGGTCAAAGAAAATGAGAATGTGAAGATTTAATGTCTAGCTTAAAGCCTAGTCTTATTATATCTTCATTTTTCGGAACATCAAAAAACATTTTTCTTTGTTAGAATCGTACCCAGAGATATATTCTGGAGATACATCGTAGCATTTTAGAAAATTGCATACATACACATTTCACTTTTCACGTGTTTAATGGTAAAAAAACTTAAGAAACTGATTAATCTTGACTAACCTTTCAAGGGTAAACAGGCATGAATGTCAGATAGCGCCGCGTAATGGCCAGCGGACATTAAGTAGTTATGCATTAACAAAGGATTTCGAGATCGTGTCAGAAGATTGATGCTTTCTATCCTTTCCACTGCTGATCACCGTGCCTCAGGAGTATTCCTGTATGAGAGATATGCTGAGGTCGTATATTTCGCTAAATTGTTATTACAAACACAATCGTTATTACAAACTTTCCTTGCAAAATAATTTTTATTTTCATAAATAATCAAACACCGAGTTTTCTATTATATTCCTAGTCAAGTCTGATAAATCAAATTTCGCCAAATGCTTGTTATCAAACTTTGTCAGCAGAAAGACACTAAATATGACGCAGAGTTTGTAATATTTAACAATGTCGCCAAATTGCTAACAGATATATATCAAAGCTTGACAAAACACGACAGCAAATTGCCGACAAAAATCGAATAAAACTTAACATAACCTGATACCAAATTGACATCAAATACAATAGGTAGCAAGATGTGCGCAACACAGTTTGACAGCAAAATTATTTTATTTAATTCTATTAATTACATCATATAAAGAGACACGGTAGTGTCTTGTGCTAAGTCCGCGCAAGCACAAGACAGACACTACCGTGTCTTATTACACGAGTCGGTCAGTTGAGAGCACTCAATATTTCTGGTTTTCATATATCCGCTCAACGGATCGACTTCTAAGTAGTCTCAATCGATAGAGCGGGGTCGAATTATATAATAAAAGTGTTTTTATTTTTGGGCTACATGCTCTATAAATCGAGCTATTACGACGCAAAGTCCAAATGTGAAAAATATCATTTAAGAAACGTCTTCTTCGTCGTCGATCGTAAAAACGTACTGTTGAGGCATTCGACACAAGATCGCGCTAGTGATGCTCTGGAAGTGTGATCGATCGTATAGTGTGATCGATAATCGATTGTAGTAGTAAGTGACGTCGATAAACGAAAGTTAGGTTATAGTCTATAACCTAGTTTGACAGGTATAGGTTACATTTGTGTATCAATCAATGTGAATTATAAGAAATAAGAGGAAAAAAAATAATTTCGCAAGTGTGCTATACAGGACGTCGTTTATTGGATTGGATACGTTTACAATAATGTAGTATGATCGATAATCGATCGACGGTAAGTGACATGGATAAACGAAAATTAGATTATTAGGGGCAACGATAGTGAAAAGTAAAGTAATAGAATAATAATTTCTATATGATAACAAGCCGCAATAGTGAAAATTAATCTGCATCATGTTTACATTCTTTAAGGAAACGTCGGCTGCTATAAATCTGGCTGTTGTAAATCTTTCTAATTAAATATTTCTTACAACAATGATTTGAAATTATGATAGTGAGCTTTCACGGACATGTCAGACATGAGAAAAAAGTCACGGTAGTATCTTGTGCTATATTTCTTACATTTCGAAATTATGATAGTGAGCTTTCACGGACATGTTAGAGATGAGAAAAAAGTAAGTCTTGAATTTGTGCAAAACTTAGTAAGTGACGGCGATAAACGAAAGTTAAGTTATTAGCGGCGACGATAGTGAAAAATAGCGACTTAAGAAATGAGGTAAGAAAAAGAAGTATTCAATTTTATAGTTTATTATTGTATTTTATTATTTTAATATCTTCTTTTATATACAGGATATAAAAATGGTTTCTTTTATATACAGGACATAAAAATGGTTTTTTTTATATATATAATACAAGAAAATGGTTGTGTGGCAAGAAATAATGCAGTAAGTAATGTTGATTGTATTATCTTGTCTCACAGCATTTTCATCCTGTATGTATTACATTTCATTTCGTTTAATAATAGTACTTAATATTATAATTAGGTGCACTTTGGTTTGAAATCGCTAAAAGAAGATAACACAGAAAAGATTCAAGATGGTGTAACATCCTAAAAAACCAAACTTGCATTTGTAATGGGCCATCTTTGAGAAAGATCAGGATAACTTTGAGAAAGCTGCCACCATATATATATATATATATATATTAGAGAATATTGATAACATACCACATATGATATATACATAATAACAAGAAACAATGTGGTAAGTAATGTTGATTGTTTACTGCATTTTATCTTCTCTCTGCATTTTCACCCTTTATGCATTATATTTCATTTTGATTTTAAAATATTTAATAATAGTATTATATATTATTAAAATTGTGCTATATGATAAGAATGATTTTTATTTTTTGTAGTTTGGAATTGCTGAAAGGAAATAATACAGAAAAGATTCGAGAAATATATTCGAGATGGTGTATCATCTTATAAATACTATATAGGATATGAAAATAGTTGTGTAGCAAGAAACAATGCGATAAGTAATGATAATTGCTTACTGCATTCTATCTTGTCTCTCAGCATCTTCATCCCTTATGCATTACATTTTATTTTAAAATATTTAATAATAATATTTTATAATTCAAAAAGTATAATTAAAATTGTGAGGTAAGCAAAGAAGTATTCAATTTTATAATTTATTATTTTATTATTTTAATATCTTCTTTTATATACAGGATATAAAAATGGTTTCTTTTATATATACAATGGTTATAATAAAATATAATGTATTATATATATGGTGCATATGTTATAATAACATATTATATATATAATTATTTATTTATGTATATAATATAATTTATAAGACTATTTATTTATATAATACATTAATAATAAAAAATTTAATTAATTATTTATGAAAATAAAAATTAGCAAAAAATGTTTTAGCAAGAAAAACATTTTAATGATTTGATGGAAGGTATGATTCCAGCATTTCTCATATAGAAACTCCTGAAACATGATGGTCGGCGATAGTGGAAGAGATAGTAGGCGTCGCTTTAGAAATCGGTCCAAAATACATCTAATTCCGGACTCTACTATATACAATGTAGGTAAGATGAAAGAGATGAGAAGAAAAATAGAAGAAAAGATGGAGAAGCTAGAAGAGAAAATATTATGTTAGGAGATTTTAATGCAAGAATAAGAAAAGAGAAGAGGTGTGCGTGTATTTTGTGCGTTTTATTAGATTTTTTATAAGGTCTATTCTTATACTAAGGCCTGAAGGGATTTTCGAAGATACCATATCTTTAAATAGTATTCATTAGTTTTTACTTAAAAGAGCCTTGCAAACCATTTGTTTTTGCTGCATAGTGTAATCTCAATTTAAATTAAGCGGCAAAATACAAGGAGGTACAAAATATCTCTATAGAGCGCGAACAGGTGCGAGGTCAGGATGACACATGTGTGTTATGACCTGTTTCTTTTATTATGATGTACAACGGGTAAGCGAAATCGAGCGTTTATCTCACTCGTGAACAGTCTTAGAGATACTATACAGAGCCACATGTTATAAAATAATATACATAGCTGTCTTGATCTAAAATTAATAAAACTTTTCTATTTATATAATAAAGTATGTTCTTCATTGCACTTATAAATCCCAATAAGTTATGGGCTCAGAGACACGTGTTGGACATACAGTAAAACTCTTTATAAAATAAAGTGCGAATTAAAAGACATTAAAACTGACTGGCTAATTAGTGAACGTTTAAAATGTGTGCTGCGTTAAGTACCGTGGAAGCGCTGGAAAGTATTAATAAATTAAAGGATGCTGACGGATATCCACTGTGGAAGTTTCAAATAGAAATTCACTTAGAGGCAGCTGATGTTTTGGAGGTCATCCAACCAGCAGTCAACAGTACAGACACAAACACCGGAATAGAAGAAAAGAGATACCAAGGCAAAACGGATAATTGTAAGCACTTTAGAAAAACAATCATTAATATACATAGTAATATGTACGAAAAGTTATGAAAAGTAACAAAAATTAAAAGATATCTATGAGAGGGATCTCAACATCAGAAGTGCATGCAAGAATTTTTTGAATATAAAAAAGGAAATGGACATAACCACGTTTATAATTAAGTTAAAAAATTTAGCTTTTAAACTTAAGAGCTTAGATGAAGAAATAAATGATACTATGGTCATTTTTTAAATATTAACTGCCCTGGCAGAGAACTACAGATTTTTTAGCGCATGGGAATTAACACCCTCAGTGAAGCGAACAATAGTAAATTTAACAGCAAGACTTCAAGAAACTAGGAATCGATCGGATCAAGAGGACGTGGTGGCATTCAAGACTAAAGAGAAAAAGTTTTACAAATGCAACATAAAGGATCATTTCACATGCCTGCGGTGCACGCATGTAAAAAAGTAAATGGTACTAAGAAAAGTAATGACATAAAATGTTTTAATAAAACTGGTCACATAGCAAGAGACTGCAGATTTTTCAAAATTTTGTAAAATATGTAAGAAGATAAATCACTTAAAAAAAGACTGGGTAAATATTTACACGTTTACACAGTCTCCGCCAATGACCTTGACATATGTTATCAAGATCATCCTCGTGAGCTTCAGAAACATTTTACCGTCGTTTGTCTTTTATTAAAAAGTTATTAACGAAAAAAGTTTGAAAAATATAGCAGTTATTTTGAACATTGAAAGGCATAAACGACTAATATGTATATGAAAGTAATATATGTATGAATAAAGAAGTCATATTTAAAGCAGTGGATCGTTGCTTTTATGTATATAAGTCATTTCTGAATACGTCTTTAAATTGGTCTTCGACCCTCCACCCACCCTTCCCCATTGATGAATGGAAACTCGCTTCACGGAAAATCGCAAACCAATGTGGAACAGAACAATTACACAAATAGACTTCGTTTAGGGTCGAAGCAGGGGGGGGGGGGTGTGGAGTGGATGTCGCTTCGCGTGGAATTGTTATATTTTTTGTTCTGTTCCACATTGGTTTGCGACTTACCACGCGAAGCGAGTTCCATTCATCAAAGGAGGGTGCAGGTAGGGGAGCAGGAGGGTGACCTTGACAACATATGTCAAGGTCATTGGAGCTGTGCCCGTTAATCTAAAAAATTATCAAAATAACTGCTATATTTTCCAAACTTTTTTTGTTAATAATTTTTTAATAAAAATGAGCGGCAGCAAAAACCTTCTAAAGGTTAGGAGGATGACCTTGGGGACACGCGAGCCTTCCTTCGGTATCGGCGGCCCGTGAGATAGGCGCCGCGACGGTGCGACCATGCGGCGTCTAGATGTCCCGCAAAAGATACCAGAAGAGACATGTGGGAAAGAGAGTTGTCATCTCTCTCCCATCGGTCAGAGAAAGCGCCTTCTCCTGGGAAGGGAGAAGGCAGATGTACTGGAGGACCCTGGAAGTATACGAGTACGTTCCCAGGACCCTCCAATAGTGCGGGTGGATGGTTACCGTGGGGTAGTGGGTACCCCGGGGCTGTTCTTGCTCCGGGGAGTCCCATATGTCGATCCTCCCCCGAGGCGTAAGGCATTTCTCCAAAAAAGAGATGTGCATACAGGCGAATCATATGAGGATGCCTTTCGGAAATCATAGGAAGAGGACTGCACGACCAATGAAAATTATACACACGGATGTTTGTGGGCCAATTACTCCAAAGACATGGGACAAATACAGGTACTTTGTTACCTTCTTAGATAATTACACCAATTATGTAACAGTATATCTCATGACAGAGAAAGGAGAAGAACTAAAAAAAAAAACTAAAAGAATTCTTGATGCTAGCAGAAGTAAAATGGAATAAAAAGATTACTGAAATCCGTTGTGATAATGGCAAAGAATGTTCTAGCAAAAAATTGAAAACTTGGTGTAGAATTAAAGGTATATCTATTATATAAATTGCACTCCACCTACTCCTCAGTTAAATGGAAAAGCTGAATGGCTAAATAGATTCTATTTAATAGAACATTGATTGAAAAGGTCAGAGTAATGATTTCAATGACAGAAGAAAACAAAATGCTTTGGGGAGAAATAGTGAGAGTTGCCGCTTATTTGTATAATAAAAGTCCAACAAAGGAAAATACACAAACAGCATATGAGATGTGAAATGGAGACAAACCAAATTTGAAATATTTAAAAATTTTTGGCTGTAAAACTGTAAAATGTGAAAAGAATTAAGTCAACTCAGAAAATTAGATAATAGAAGTAAAATTATGAAATTAGTTACATACAAACTGGATGTCGACTCCAGTACCCTGTAAAAAGAAAGATAATTGTTTCGCGAGAAGTACATTTTGATGAGAAAAAAAGCAAGTACATCATAAATAAGAGTGAGAGGAAAATTACGACAACAGGTAAGAGGATTAAAAATTACATACATGAAGATAACTCATTGTCAGATGAAGATGAAGAGGTTTTAATAACGAAGAGGATATGGAGAGTGGTGAAGAAGACTATGAAGATCCTAAAAATGATCCTGAAGGAAATTCTGTAGATAAAGATGAAAGAAATGTAACTGTTGAGAATTATGTTTTTTATTTTGGTTTACGTTTATTTTATAAGGCTGCGATCACGTTGCGTGAGATAAGTTCGATCAAAATCGATAAGTTGATAAGTTAGTTAGCATGTGGACAAATCCAGAAAGACAAATGAAGAGAAGAGGTCAAGATGATGGAAAGTAAAAGGGAAAGGAAAGTCGCATTGTAAGCTAATAAAAAGGCAAAAACCCAGTGAATACAGTCCACTAAGTGAGTTAAGAACCTCACCACTAACATATGGTTCTTCGAGCCGGATCTTTGGAGGTGAAAAAAGCACGATTCGGCAAGCACGGAAGCTCATAGAGGTCACCTTTAAATTTGCGAGTAATGAGGAGATCGAAATCATTTTGTCCATCACATCGACTAAGAAGAACACAATAGCCAAGCGGAAGTAAAGTTACAGACATCGGTCGGATTAACGGCAGATAAGTGAGCAGGTATTCTAACACAATTGCCAAACTGTAGTCAATAATCATCGCTGCGAGCACTGCGATATTTTCTAGTACAGATTATTTCAACGTACATCGTATTGTAATTCACATTATAATATTGTAATACCCAACCATGGAAACGTTGGTTAGGAAACGAGGTAGTCTTAAGGGTAGACTTACTGCTTTTTAAGACTTATATCACTAAGCTAACAGGTAACTCCTCAGATACGACACAAGCGTTAGAAGAAGTTAAAAGGTTAGAGATACGCAAACTTAATAACATACGAGAAGTGTACCAAAGGTATGACAAAATACAAGCACATATAGACAAGCTCGCTAATGACAAACAGGACATGATATACATACTATCGTGAAAAATTCGAGGCAGAGTACTTTAATTAGTACTTTAGCAAAGACCGAAAGCTTACTCATACAAAGCGCGGTGACACAACCGACGCTGAGTGCAGTAATGAACGAAGCCCGCGATTCAATTCCCATACAAGGAACATTCACTACAGAAGATGAATCGAATTCTATTCCGATCACAGACGACTCAAAATATTAGTCTTAAAACACAGGGTATAAGATTACCGACAATTGAATTATCAAAATTTAAGGGTTACATAGATGAATGGCTTGGTAGAGATACATTCAAGTCGTTGATATACAATAACAAAACAATAAATTCAATACAGAAGTTTCACTATTTAAAGGCCGCGTTAGAAGGTACCACAGCGCAAAATATAAGTCGTTAGAATTTTCAGCCGCTAATTATGTAGTAGCTTGGGAAACCATTTGTAATCGTTTTGATAATAAGAGCTTGCTAACACATAATCATATCAAAGCCATTTTTAACATAGGATCGATGAAAAAGGAATCGGCGACACATCCGTGATATGTTAGAATAAATTTAATAAACATTTAAGAGCGCTTAATGTGTTAGGACAATCGACACAACATTAGGATGCTTTGCTGATATACTTAGCCTCGAGTATTATAAATCAGATAACATTACCGCTAGAGAATAGGAAAAACAACGAGCAGATAGAGATCTTCCAACATTCGAAGAATTCAAGGTTTTTCTCCATTCAAGGGCCAGTCTGTTAGAAATACTAGAACTAAACAGAAAAGGCATGCACAAATCTAAACAATCGGATCAAACTAAATCTAAGTCATTTTTAGTACAAAAACAGGAGTGTATAGTGTGCAAGGAAGCGCATCGTCTATCAAATTGTCCTAAGTTTTTACGGTTTTCTCCACAGAAACGAGTAGAGATTTTGAAGAACGCCAAGTTGTGTCTCACAATTGTATGAAACCGGGACATTATATTAAGAGCTGCAAAGGTAGTACATGTCGGACGTGTTCTGGCAAGCATAACACATTGGTGCATTTGAAAAGTCTTCCATCGAACAACTTACAAAAACAGAAGAGAGCAAGTCTTCATCAGTTTGCTGTTCGATTAGACACTGTTCTATTGCGTGAATTGCGAAAATATATAAAGGTTATAATATCTGTCAAAGTAGATTTGAATGACAAACTAATGCAACTTTTCACGCGAAGCGAGTTTCACACTCATGCGACTTTCCACGCAAAGCGAGTTCCACCCGGCGAGGAGGGGAGGGCCAAAGGCCTCCCCGAATCGTCCTTGTGTGTGTCCGTGTGTGTGTGTGTGTGTGTGTGTGTGTGTGTGTGTGTGTGTGTGTGTGTGTGTGTGCACACTGTGTGTTTTTCAAATTCACTTTGTAATAGCTGATAGATTACCAAACTCATATCACCTTTACATTACCAAAATCATATCACCTTAATCTGTCCATGACAAAATATGATGTCCAAATTGTTTTCAAAACATATTAATTCAATGAAAATTAATAACATCAGTACCTTTTGGCCAGAGAAATGTAAAGTTTCGATGTATTTTATTTTGACAGATATTATAATTTTTATATATTTTCACGATTCACGCAATAGACCGGTGTCCAATCGAACAGTATGCATTTTTGGTGTCCAATCGAACTGTGTTCAACTGAACGGTGTCTAATAGAATGGTGTCCAATCGAACGGTGTCCAATAAACGGTGTCCAATTGTACGGTATCCAAATGAAGGCCACTCATCAGTTTTGTGTTCACATAATAGATCAAGTGATCATCATGTCCTTCTATCGACTGCCATAGTACTTGTAGAAAACAAGCATGGTAAGGTACATAAGACTCGTGCGATACTCGATTCTAGATCATAGTCAAGTGATCTTAATCACAAATAAACTTTATAAAGATTTGTAACTAAACATGATCATAGTGATCTTAATCACAAATAAACTTTGTAAAGATTTGCAACTAAACATGACAAACGTAAGTGTGAACCTCGAAACTATTAATAGTGTAGCGTGCCAGATAAAACGCAAGTTCAATTTAAGGCTGCTGCACGCTAAGGCAACTACTAATTTGTTCTATCGTGTTTAGTCATTCTAGAAATAACGGGCAGTTTACCCAACACTTAGATTAGCATACAGGATCTTCATATTCCATCGAATATTAAGCTAGCAGATCCTCAATTTTATGTGGCTGCTAAAGTAGATATTCTTATAGGAGCAGATTGTTTTTGGAATCTCCTTTATAGAGGACAGTTCAAGATAAACAAGTCACAGCTCACGAGATAGAAAACTAGACTAGGATAGCAGGACCATTGACTAGCAATTCCATGATGACGGTACGATGTCATTCAAGTAAATCCATAGACATAGACGATAAGACGCACAAGTGGCCAAGTTTTGGGAGCTTGAAGAATACTCAAACAAAAAAATATTTTCACGAGAAGAAAAGGAATGCGAATTGAACTTTTCGCAAACTTATAAACGCAATACGAGTGGTAAATTCGTCGTTCACATTCCCCTGAAAGAAGACCCAAGCGTATTATATTAGGAGAATCATACAAGGGTGCATTACGACATTTAAATAGTTTGGAAACAAAGTTACAAAGAAACCCTGCATTCAAGGAATATATACGTTTATAAGCATTCCTTGAGGAGTATAAGAAGTTGCAACACATAAATAAGGTGACAAATGTTTCAAGTGCCAAGACAGTCTACTACATGCCATACACCATTGTACCATTTGAAATGATAGTCTAACCACCAAGATTCACGTAATCTTTGATGCATCACGGATAATGGTGTTTCGCTCAATCAGATTCAGATGATAGGACCCACGCTAAAAGAGGAGTTATTCTTAGTATTTGTAAGATTTAGGACACACGCATATGTGGTGTCATCAGATGTAGAGAAAATGTTCAGACAGATATTTATAACACAACAAGATTGACCAGAACAACGCTCTCTACAAAGAATACTATGACGTTCAAATCCTGAAGATCCAGTAGAGATATTCAAATTAAACACTGTGAGCTATGGCACTGCGTCAGCTCCGTATCTGGCAACAAGGTGTACAATGGAACTAGCAAAGGAATGTGAACAACAATGGCCAGAGATAGCAAGAATCATTCAGCAAGATTTTTACGTGGATGATCACTTGACGGGAGCAAATTCCATAAACGAAGCAAGAGAGATAGTACATAAGATGTCACAAGTCTTAGCATCAGCAAGATTTACGTTACGCAAGTGGATCTTAAATGAAACAGCAGTCATACAAGAGGTTCCTATGAATGATCGAAATCCAAAGACTATTGACTTCAAACATACTCAGACGAAGATACTCGGTTTAGTGTGGCAGGCTTATTAGGATATGTTAAGTTATACAATTAAAGTTACCTTCTTAAGGTAAATTCTTAAGGTAAATGCCTGTAAATAACTCTTCTATGCGAAAGAATCCAAATGTATATAATTTTGCAGTCTGTTAGCTTTAAATAGCTTGTAAATTAAAAGATTTTCTCCTGATTTCATAAAGGCATTTATAGACTAATAAACTGTTGTTAGCAATTGTCTTTAAAACACTTTATAGTTAGACAATATTATAATTGTGTTTTTATGAAGATTATTTATCAAAACATCTTTAAAACACTTTTATAGTTAGACAATATTATAATTGTGTTTTTATGAAGATTATCTACCAAAAATTGTTCTTATATTTCTTTCAAAACCACTGAAATTGCGAATGCTTTCACATAAATAAAATGAACAATATAAAATAAACATGTAAAAGGTAAACTCGCACTATATACAATTTCTTGGTCATCCATTATTGTATTTCTATGGAAGTATAACCTTGATTTTGCCACCTGTAAATAATTGTTGGTTTTTCTGTAAGATTATATTTCTTTCAATTATGTTAACCATTTCTTCATCTTGTTATATTTCTTGTTATATTTCAAGATCGAATAATTCGTAGACTTCTTTTTTTTCTTTCAAAGTATTCTAGACTCCTACTCAGCTCCAAATCTATAACTATTTCCCTAGTTAGAATATCGTGTCGTGTTTTTTCAAATAGAATACTTTCCTTCTTTCCCAGAGATTTGTTAATCTAATTTAGTTTCTTCCATGCCCTTGAGATCACATTTACTTCATATGATAAATCCAGAATCTTTTAAATTGTTCGCTTTTAACAAAACCGTTCAGTGAAGATTGAAGAGTTCTTGAAGATCTTCCGAATCGATCTTCCAAATTTTGAAAATAAGAGATGGTGAAACTGAGGAATAAAGAACAAAGAAGGGTGATAATAAGCAGAAATTTGAAGGGAGAGAAAGAATTATGGAGAATTTGGAAAGAGAGGAAAATAAGATGGAAATTGGAAGAGATAACGAGAAAGGAAAAGAGGAATAGGAAGAGTATGGATTGAATATGGAAAGATAAGAATATAGATAATTAATGGTGAAGATGATAATGGTGGGATGAGGAGGAGGTAGAGTCCTCTCTAGGTGATGGTAGGAAGGACGAGGAAAATGCATGGAGGAAAGAAATGATAAAGTAGAGAAAAGGGAAAAGAAGAGAAAGAAGGATGAGAAAAAATATAAAGAAAAACGAAGGTAAAAGATGGAAAAAGATGGAATAGCTTTCTAGAATGTGGCGGGAAACAAGCACAGAGACGTCTGGATAAATGTAAAGAAATCAGACGTGATGGAAGGGGGGTAGAAGAAAGTAACAAGTTGTCAAGAGGATGAGTAAAAGATACATTTAGCAAAAAAGAAATATTATAAGAAAGGGAGAGCAATAGGGGGAATGATAGTCGGAACAAAGAAGGAGTTAGTGGACAAGGCAGCAAAGTTAGAAGAAAAAAAATAATGGTGAGAATAGTAAGATGAGGAAAAAAGAAAGAGAATGGAGAATAATGATGATATATGTGAAGATATAGCAAGGATATAGAGTTTGAAGGTTCTCCTTTGTTGTGTGTCACCTTGTCGTGGTGAAAGAGCTTGTAGGATGTCTTTCCTAATGCCGATCCGTTTTTGCGGCATCGTTATCGGACGGAGCTCATACGATCAGCCCGAATCCAAGGAGTTTACTGTGCCGAGAAACGCATGGCTGCGGGGGCTCTAAGCTGCGCGGCTGCAAACGGTCCCTCTGGGATACGTGGCGAGCTCCCAGAGTATCTAGCCCTGCCCGGGTATGGGAACACCGCCCTGGTTGACGCGTTGCTTCTTCCCCTACTCGTAGAACCAGAATGGGTGGAAATTTTTATAAATATCTAAGAGCGGAGATGTTTGTAGGAGAAAAGGCCACGAAGGTCGATAATTGCGCGGAGAAGAGGATAGATGAGCCAGCAGTTACCAGTCCATCCATCTTACGAGAGGGCGGAGAGATACCTGGATGCTCCCGCGCGTAACTAATGTGAAGAAGGGGACTTTTCTTTCCTCAGAGTCTGTTTCTACTTAGAGAATCAGTGTCATGGACAGTGACGAGAAGAAAAAACTCTTTGATGACGTAGGGAGAACCGAATAGGAACTCGTCAACCTCCAGAGTAGAGTTCGGGCCTCCATTGAGAGGGAAGACCGGCTCATTGTCAGTGCTGCCAGACGGGCCGGGTTGCCCCTCCACAAGTTAGGCCGTGTACAGTAACGTGTTATAAGCGTGCGGATCCCTCAATCCCAGTAAATATAAAAAATCTAAATTTTTATTATTTTTTTAAATTAATGGTTAACAGATTAATAATATAGATTTAAAAAGAATATAAATTACAGAATTTATTTTGCTATTTCTTCCTTTCATCTCACACGTCACGCCACACGCCACAGCATTGCGCGCGTAACACGTTACTGCGGTTACCATGGTTACCGCGCGCGAGATTTAAAAGATGGAGGGGGCAACCCGGCCCGTCTGGCAGCACTGGACCGGCTGGAGGAGAAGCATCGTAAGATCACAAGTCCGCTTCGCAACGTGTATGTTTCAAGTGAGGAAGAGTCGCGCAGGAAATTTTATAGGAACTCCAAGGCAGCGAAGGAGATTAAGCGGGCCGCCAAGTTTGGCAAACATTGGAAACTAAAGGATCTAGAGGCGGAACTGTCGCCTCCTATTTCATTTTCTTCGGAAGAGTCGGATGTCACTCTGAGGTCTCCAGGTAGGCATGGAAGAGAATGTCCCCCGACTACGGGAGAATACGTTGGCTAGAGAATGCGAAGGCCAAGAAGGCAGCAGTCAGAGCTAAGGAATGGCTGCGTAAAGTTAGACGAGAAAACTTGGCAGATAGCGGCCGTTTGCCGAGTAAGAGTTTAGAGGCAGGTATCTTAGAGCCGGAGAATTTAATGGTTCTCAAAAATGATTTATCTGCGCTGCCATCTTGAGTCTTACTGGAACAGGTCGATGTCGCGTTGCGCGATGTAGTATATATTTCGGATTGCTCGAGCAATCTGAAAGGCAATTTAGTTAGAAAGTTCAGGGAGGCGGCCAAGAGGGCGAAGGTTGTCTCCTTGAACCTTGATGATTGGAGTAGGTTATAGGAGACGATCTTGGTGGGGTTCGAGAAAAGATCTCCTGTCTGAAGAGATCTAACAAGAACCTCCGTGAGAACTGCGTTTGGAGAAGCGGGTTGAGGAGTTGAAGTGGATTGTGCCTCACCGACTGCGGGAGGGGCACAGTCGGTCTGGTCCGGTAGATTCGTGGGGAGGTAGCAAATGAGTATTCTCTGATTCTTCATCTATTCAGCGTGCATTAGATAAAGCCTCGAAAAACATAGAAAAGAGGCTTATGCAGAAGATCCGTCTTATCCGTGGACTGCCGTGTTAGCTGGAGTTGGTTTCGCTGCTCCTGTTTCGGCGGATCCGAAGACGGACGCGGATGAAAGATTCTTAGCAAGAGAGGCCCTTATTTCGTTTTGCTTTGCAGAGCGACGCTTTTTTTTTACCAGATTCTTTCGTTTCGAGCAAAAACGCGTCAAATAAGCCTATTCCATCGATTTTTGAGGTGAGAAGCCTAAACTGTATAATTACCTATGTGTTGTGTCCAAAAGCAACGGTGTCCAATTGAATGGTGCACAATAGCAACGTGTCCAATTGTACTGTGCATAAATGAAGGCCTCTCGTAGATTCCTCCCCATCTTTTGGGTTCACCTCTGCGCGTTCGGGCGGGAAATCCGGCTCTTTTCCGTAAGGAGGGGTTGCCGGCTCTCGTCTCTTGGAGTTGCGGGCGGCCCAGGTGGGAGTGGAGGTTAGATCTCTGATTTCACCTCCCGTTTGTCGTCGTCCACGGTCATAGGGAGGGTGGGAGTGCAGGGGCGCTCTCTCCCCCCTGTACGTGACACGAGCAGTGTGGCTCTGCCTCGGTGACTACATTCATTGTTCGCGGGGTTATCGGGAGCTTCACTCCCCACCTGTGCTGGAGTTGGCTCTGCGGATCTTCCTGAAGTGATGCCCTACGAGCGGTTTCCGGGGGGTTCGCGCCGGGGTAGGTCACCGTGAGATTTTAGCCGGTAGGAATCCGGCATAACCCTCCCCCTAGAGGGGGGGGGGTGGATATCCATGAGGATTTCTTCGTAACGTAAAAAGAAACAGAGTTTGAAGGTTAGGATAATGTGTAGAGAATAAAAAGCAAAAGTGTAAAACGATAATAGGAGGTAACTTTAATGCGAGGATAGGAAAAGAAGAAGGAGAGATGGAGGAAGAGGAACAAGAGAAGAGAAGGGAGGCATACAATCAATAGATGAGAAATGAATAGAGAAGGTAGGATGTTGGTAGAACTTGTAAGAGAAAGGGAATGGAACTTATTTAGTGGAAACATAAAAGAGAATGAAGAGAAAGAGTAATACTTTTAGAGGAGGAATAGGATGCTGGTTATAGATTATTATGGGAGATACGAGATGAAAGATAGGGTAGAATGGACGAGTGTCTAACAGGGATAGGATGGACTCTGACCATCAACCGATAGAAATAATATTAAAAGGAGAAGAGAGGAAGTAGAGGAGGGAGAAACTATTGGAGAGGAATTTGAGATGAAGAGAGAGAGAGAGAGAGAGAGGGAGAGGGAGAGAGAGAAGGAGACTTTGATACAGTACAAATTGACATGTTGCAAATGGATACGAAATTTTGCACACAGTTCAATTGGACACGGTAATCAGAACTGTATTGAGTACTATTAGCGTGAGGTTACCCTTCTACTATCATTACGTGGATGATTGTTTTTGTGACGCCACGTTCAATGTTATTACTGAGATTTTGAAAAGTTTTATTGGATACCATTAACGGTTAAAGTTCATTATGGAACTTGTGAAAACTAATGACAGTTTAGTTTTTTAAATTTAATGTTAATTATTAAAGACGATAACATTGTGACAGATTGGGTTCACAAAAAACTTTTTCTAGTAGAGTCTTATACTTTTATTTTAACCACCCGTTACATCATAAGGTAGGTACTATTTTTGAACTGGTGGATAGAGCAATTTTATCTTCCACAAATCATTTAACAAATGATTTTAAATTATTCAGATCCGACATAGATATTACAACATTCCGATCACGTATCACACCAACACAGATGAAGACACTAGAAAGATATTTTTCAACATCCTCTATTGTGCTTTTATTTTGAAACTGTAGAGGTGTGTGATAATAAGATAAGATAAGATCATTTATTAAGGTTCATTTGGAAACAATCCTCTTTCCAGAAACAACACCACAAGAATGCAGTCTACAAGATTTCTTGTACATGTATATGGATTGTGTATATGGATTGAGATGTATCGTACGTAGGTCAATTGTCAGGTTATTACCAGATTGATTATTATCGAATACCGCAATCACATAAAAAGAAGCTCCTCACAGCATTCTACAATCACAAATCACAGACTTCTGGATCATGATTTCGATTGAGAGTACGTTAAGATCCCGGATAAAGAAAACCCATATTATATAAAAGATTAATTTCTGAAATAATTTTTATACAAAGACAAAAAACAGTCTAAAACATTAAAAAATACACAATGCATGCATTTTATATATAAAACTATTATCAGAGGTTAAAATGGATTAATTATTCCGTTCTATACTCGTCTTTATATTTTTGATCGAATATTTATTTCATTAGTCTTCATTCTTGAACAAGAATGACATATCCCAAGGAGAACAGAAAGTCAAAATAATGTCAATTTGATGTCATATTTGACTGGATTACGACCAAAACATGACATATTTTTTTGTCATAACTTTGTTAGTCAATATGACGTCAAATTGACATTATTTTGACTTTTTTGTTTTCTTTGGGATGTTATTGTGTACTCGTTCTTCGGTCATCGATCGTCTCCTTGATAAGTCTCTTATTCTTAATTAACTTAAGGGTTATTTTTCAATGAAAAAGTATTTTAGTGGATTGTGCTCACTCCACTCACAATGTGGTTGGAACTGTATAGGAGATTTGCGAATTGGAAAGATCGATTCCATGACGATTGAAGTGTGAGAATGTTTTAACCTTATGTATGTATTATTAAATTATTATCTAGATTATGTATTTACTCTTCCTCCCATTTCATTATTATTTTTATTATTATATTATTCGCAATATTTTCTTAGTGCCACACTGAACCCCTCCGATGTGCGCCACCTTGTCGTGGTGGAGGGGCTCCCCGGAAGTCTCCGGGGTCTAAGAGTGCACAGGGAAGGATGTGGGTACCGGCCTCCCCTGTGTCTGGGGTGGATGCTCTTTTCAGGGCATGCCATCTGGCATGGGGTGGGGCGCGGCGTCCTACGTAGGGGATGGGCCGCTCCCGGGCCGCTCGGACGTATTCCGAGGTCGGGGCCGGGAGCGGCGGTGGAGCTGGGGCGGTCTCTGGGGGCACTGCCCGAGGATTCCGACCCAGCTCGCACCATGAGTGGTGCGATGGAAGGTAACCATGTCAAAAAACCCGGGTAGGTCGGATCCGTGAAGCGGGTGAAGTCAACCGGCCTAGCAGTAGGGGCTCCGAAATAACCCCCCGTGGAAGACAACCACGTTAAACAATTACAACCCATGGAATTGATGACGACGCAAGAAGGAACCTTACCGCCTCAGGGGCCTCGGAACTCCAGAGGCCGGCGTAGGGGGGATCCGGTCCCGGTTCCCCCTGCGTCGTCATCCGTCGACGGGCCGTGCGGGGCTTGCTACGCGGGCGTCCCGCACAACAGGACTACCGCGGTAGACGCTTTCTGGACTACGGCCCTGAAAGTTTTGGAAGAACTCCTCCACACTATAGGGGAGTTGAGGCGCCATTGCGCACATTTTCCGGAGGAGCCCACTCCTCCCGGAGGTTTGGGGGATGTAAACCCCCCTGGCACCGGGACGCACGTTTCGTACGCCTCGGCGATTAGGAGGAAGGGCTGGCCAGTGCGTCCCACACGGACGGTGGGCACACAGACCCCCCTGGCAGCGGAGGCGTCTTCTCCGCGTGCTTCCGATGCTTGGCACGGGGGCACACTCGGAGGTGGTGTCCCTCTGTCATGGATCGGAACAATTGCTGTCTCCGATGCGGGGCGGAGGGGCACAAAGTCAGGGAGTGTGCGGCTAAAGCCGCCCACTGCCCTGCGTGTGCAGAGGTAGGGCGCGTTGCGTCCCACCGTAGGTGGGCGCACGTGCCCCGAAGTCCCTCCTCTTAGAGGAGGAACCAAAAGAAGGAGGACCAAAGAGGGAATCAAAACTCCCTCCAAGGAACCGGGGGTGGCGCCTTTGCCCCTGCCCACCGAGGCGCCCCCCAGGGCGGATTCTCCCCAAGGGGAGCCCATGGAGGTTGCCGCTGAGGAAAGTGTGCCCTCTGCTGACTCGGTGGCAGCCATTATAGAGTCGGTCCCCGTGGGGTCCCCCATGGGGGTGGATGAGGGGGAGGGGGAGAACTCTCCTCTCCCTTCAACTAGGAAGAGAGAGGTGGCCAAGGGGTCCACGTTAGAAGGGACCCCTGAAGCCACTTCTTCGCGGGAGGCCGAGAGCCTCCCAGTGGATGATGGAAGGAGGGGGGGACTCCTCTCTCCCTCCTATTCAGAAGATGGGAGCCTCTATAGAAGAGATTCCCACGCCTGTGAAGGGCTCCGCCTTTTTCAGGGCGGTTGAGGAGGCTGGGGAGGAGATGGGGGACGCCAAGTTATCCCGTCTCCTCCCCACAGTTAGCCTTTGCAGGCTAGCTGACAAGGAGGAGGGGGCGGCGGCCTTTTTGGAGGCTGTCCCCTCAGCCGCTAAGACCGCGGCCAGAAAGAGGAAATCTAAGGGGGGAACTAAGATTCCCCCCAAGGTGGAGGACCAGGAGAGGGTGGTTACTCCCCTCAAGTCGAGGGCGGCACCAACCCTCCCGGGGCCATCTGGGGGAGAGGGGGGGTCGGGGGCGATGAGACCCGTCTCCTTTGCCCTCCTCCATCGCTCCAATGTGGTCTCCTGGGACCACTTGGTGACCGCCGTGGAGAAACGCACCTTTCCTCCACATAACGGGATTCTGTGGAAGATGGTGCAGGAGGAGGTCGAACGCAGAGACCCCCGCGTTGCAGGGGGTCTCCACAAGACTAAAGGGGGGGGACAGGGGGATCCGCTTCTCCGCCAGCGTCCTCCCCCGTGGGTTTGAGAGCGTCGACCTTATAAAGGGCGCCGTCACTAAGTTGGCGACGGAGAACCCAGGGTGGGAACTCTGTTGCCGCGTGACGGCGCCCCACGGTCGATGCCCAAATACCCCGACAGTGGTGAAGCCGGGGGTAAGCGCTGTGCAAACGTCCCCCGACTTCCGTCTGGAGGCGAATCAGTTCTTCGTGGCGGGGCTTGAGGAGGGGGGGGGGGTGTTACACCACCCTCCTCCTCTGATGACCCCCATTCCGCGAGGGGCCGGAGAAAAAAGGGATTGAAAAAGGACTCGGAGTCCTCACTCTACATAGAAGGCTGGGGGGGGGGAGTGTTTTATTCCCCCCAGCGGGGGGGTCGGTCAGGAGCTAGGGCTCCTGACTGGCTCCGCCCCCCCACCAACATCCGGGGGGCGGGGGAAGGCCGCGGTGACCCGGCCTTCCTCGGATTTGGCAAATAGCTAGGGGAGGGAGTTTCACGACTCTCTCCCCCGGGAAGAGGTCAAGTTATAGCCACGCCCGAGGGGGGGCAGGAAGAATGCTTATAGGCGATACCCTGCCCTCCCTCTCTTGGGCCAAGGAAGGTCACCGGCGGGGGTTTTAGTGGGTAGGCCCGGGGATTTGTTTTATCCCCGGGAGAGTCCCACATAACCCGCGAGTTCTTCCTAGAGTTTCCGCGGGTATCCATAAAGGATTTCCCCCGCCTCACCAAAAAAAAGTGCCACACTGAAGAGAAAGGATTGAAACGTCTAAATTTAATAAAGGATTACTGTTGTGAATCCAACAAGATCAATTTTATTACATTGAAATTTATTGTGCTCCATTCACTGCTTAGTTTCCATTTGCTCTTTTTCTCTAGTGTTTATAAATCTGCACTTCTTTACAATATCTTTCACCGAGGGGGGAAATTTTGTGTAATTAATTTTAAAACGATAATTTTTTCTTATATAGTGATACAGGATCTAACTACGCTTAACTACGCAACTCTACAGAATATTCTATGTAATCATCGTTAAATAACGAACTAAGAGAACCACACTGTGCAACATGTCCATTCTCTATGATTGCTCACTGTCGAATCCGAAGTACTTTACGTCCGGAAAAAGATTATATATTTTTTGTGTTCTATAAAGGACATACATCGAAAAACAAAAGATGTCATGTTCCTCAACAATAGAATCAATCGCACATATATGATCTTTAATCGAATTCAATCGCTCGATGTAGGATAACTTGCTTAGAACAAAATAGTATAATAGTTTATAGAAATCTGGAATGATGAATTCCACAAACTATTACAAAATTTTTACAAAGTTTTATAAACTATTACAAAAATTACATTGTAACTTTAGATTTAAAATTATACTTCATGCTAAAATGCACCATTCAGTTTGCAAAATCTCTCAATATTCTTTTCACACGGGTAGATAAAAGAAATTCACAGGAAATGTCGTAATCAAAAAAGATTCTTTATAAGTAGAATGACTGAACTGCTAAATGATAAAGATACTATAGTTTAAAAATACTTATTTAACCTTCAGTTCCCAGACTATCGAAATTTTACGTTGTTCCTAGATTGGGTCTGTGGGACCTGAGCGATTTTCAAATGCTTGTATCTCAAAGTTAAATTAACGTAGAATAAAAATTTTTTTTTTAAACTTAACGCCAAAATCTTAAGAAAAAGAATATGCAATTTAGAATTTTTCAAGTTTAATAGTTTTTTAGATATTTTGAAAAATATGAAAGTACTTTTTGAAAAAAAAAAACACTTTTTTTCAAAATTAAATATCTCCACTTCAAATCAAGATAAAAGAACTTTACTAGTGAGCAACGAAAGGTCTTAAGTTGTACTTTAAGACTGTAAAAGTCGTTTTGTGGTTTATTTCAAAAAACATTTTTTTTGCAAAATAAAAATCAGTAAATTTAGCCTTTTGATAATTTTTTTAATCGTATTTAGGTTCATTCTCGCTTAGAAAAAATATTGTTTAGGTCTAATTTTTTATTTTTTATATAATTAAATGTAAAATACAACATTTTTATAAATAAATAAATTGTTTATAATTAACGGATGATCGTTTTTCTTGATGAAAAACAATAAAAAGGTTCATTTTGCGTAGTATAGATATACAAATACAAAAAAAATCATATTAAGGTAGTTGTTTCACGACAGTCGAAACAAAAAATTTATGCTAGAGTACATCGTACAGTCAGTTAGTAGTCGTAATTCCTAAGTCCAAAACTTTTTGCTGTTTATGTACTATTTCTAGCCAATCCCGTACGACTAACTGCCCGTTTGAAAAATCGGGCAACAGACGCAATAATAGACGCAAAAAGAAGAAAGAATAATAGACGCAATAATTTTTTCATTATTTCTTTAATAATATTTCGGAAACTGTGTAGTAAGCTATAATAAAACTATCTTTAAATAATAAATTAGTTGTTGTTTAATATTACTTTAGTTTTTTATAAAAATCGTAAGAAAAGTTTCTAAGTTAGAACGATATTTATAACGAAAATTTTCAGTATCCCGTATAGTACAATGTATAAGACTCTCAAAAACTCGAACTTTGAAATTAAATATCTCCAAAACTGTGTAGTCCATAAATTTCATTTTGCACCAGTCGATGCAAAATCACTTAAATAATAATCTGCCAAAGTTTCAAAAAAATCCTAAGAAAACGCGTTTGGTGGAACAACTACCTTAAAGAACAAAAAAAAATTTTTTTTTCGACATATTATACTACACTTTTTGTAACGTTCTTCCTAGACTGAGTCCGTGGGACCTGTAACTTTTTTTTATGTACACCGCTCAGCAGCTAGGGCTGGACTGACAAGGGGAACACTAGGATTTGTCCCCTCTGATTTGGCTGAATTTTATATATGTTATAGTTCAGCTCTCCCACTAAATCGTGGTAAAAGGATACGATGCACCTCTCAAGCATTCGCGAGAAAAACGCGTTCAAAGATTTCTATGTTGGTAATGTACCAAACGGTAAGTGTAGTTTGTCAAGCAGCGGCGTGGTGTAGTGAGTAAGGCGTCGGACTAGAATGTTGCATGTTGCTGGTTCGAATCTTACTTTTATAATTTTTTTTTTTTTATTGTATTATATTGTATATGTTTTATTTTTAATATTTAATTCTAAAAATTAATGTATTAAACAATTTTACAAAATTTAAAAATATAATTTATATTTTTATACGTTGCGTTTCTTAAAATTAAAATTTAATTAACACACACACATATTTATTATTAATTGTAAATTGTCATTGTAAATTTACGTTATTAAACTAAAATTTATTTGTTATGTAATAAATATATTTAAAATTATATTTTATTCTTAAAATAATTTTTATTCTTGCCGTCACAAGTTTCGTTTCCCCTTGGTGACGGCATTTGTTGTTGTATAACGATACGATACGAATGCTATCTATCCTGAGAAATTGTGTGCTTGTAAAAATACAGGTTTTATTCAATGTGCTCATTGTACAGAAATATTATGTTTTGCGTGTTTCTATGATAAATATCATCCCAAAATAATTGTAATTTTGATGTTTCTGATTCTGATAATGAATAGATTTTGCTTATTGTGAACAAAATAAAATATAGTTGCAAACATAATAAAAGATTCAAATTTTCTTATCTTTCTCTTCTTTTTTTCCTCCTATTATACAAAAAAATTCTATATAAATTGCATGACAATTTACAATAATAAATATATGTGTGTGTTAATTAAATTTTAATTTTAAGAAACGCAACGTATAAAAATATAAATTATATTTTTAAATTTTGTAAAATTGTTTAATACATTAATTTTTAGAATTAAATATTAAAAATAAAACATATACAATATAATACAATAAAAAAAAAAAAAATTATAAAAGTAAGATTCGAACCAGCAACATGCAACATTCTAGTCCGACGCCTTACTCACTACACCACGCCGCTGCTTGACAAACTACACTTACCGTTCGGTACATTACCAACATAGAAATCTTTGAACGCGTTTTTCTCGCGAATGCTTGAGAGGTGCATCGTATCCTTTTACCACGATTTAGTGGGAGGGCTGAACTATAACATATATAAAATTCAGCCAAATCGGAAGGGACAAATCCTGGTGTTCCCCTTGTGAGTCGACTTGGGCGTCAGAGTCGTAGAGGATATGCCAAAGTTCCCCCCCCCCCTAGTCCGGACCTCCCCTCCCCTCTTAGTGCAAAGTTAAAGGTAGGAGAAGAAAAGGTACCGAGTCTGTCAGACCCAGTCTAGGAATTAAGGGTTAAATATAGAGAAAAAATTAAATAATCTTTTAAAAAATTAACAAAAAATTACATAACAAACAAAGAATGCTTCACTCTTAGACCAAGTGATTTCCTGCAGGAGAATGTATCTTAAAATCAATCGATTGTTCACTAGCTTACTACTATTTTATGTAGATGATATTGTTCTAGAAGTCTGATGAGAAAGTTCATATCTTAAATTTAATAATTTAATGAACCTAACCATGACCACACTTAAAATTCATAATCAAATATGAAGAGAACAGATGTTTAGGCTATTTAGAACTTCTTGTAACTAACTAGTAAGGGTGATAAGTTGATCATTGATTGGCTCCACAAAAACTTTCTCTGGTAGATTTTTGTCTTTTCACCCGTAATATCACAAAAGGTACGTTAATTAACAGAATATTACTACTGTCACACTTATACGTCTATAAAAAAATTATCCATCAAAAACATCGAATTTTGTATAAATTACTAAAAAATGATTAATATATCTTTCGGATTAAATTTTAAAGAAGTTGATCACAGAATTAAAAGTTTCAATAAAATAAAAATAAATACAAAAGACACATTTTTAATTTGTTTGGAACAACGAAAAAATTCTTGACATAGATCATAATTTCCAAAAAAGAATCACTAGTAAAATGATTCACATTAAAAGCTAAGAAATTAAGAGTTCAATATTTCAAGGGTAGTTTTTACTCTTAACCTGCACACTTTATTGGCTAAAATAGCACGGGTCAAATATTTTTTCAAATTACATGTGTGCAAAGTCTCAGAAAAATCAGCGAAACACTTCGTCTACAATGAGGAAAGCGTAAGACTACCGTGTAAAGCCTTATCCACAATCATTGAGGATAGAGATAAAGAGGCCACTCTTATGGACGTTTTTTCAAAAAACACGACCAAAAGTGGTTCCATGAGTTAGTGTCAAACCTGCGAGATGTCTCTTCGGTTCCTTTCCTCAACTCATGTATACTGTACGCGCGTGTCAGTCACGCGCCACCATCTACCTGCATGTAATCGTACCCCCACTATTTAAAGACTTGCGATTGAAGCACCATCTGTAACTTATTAACTCTTGAGACTTCCGAATCGGTCTCATTTCTTATACACATAATGTGGCCTCTTATCTCTATCCTCCATATCCACGATACCAGAAATCGGCCGGAGATCTTGATCCGAGAAATATGCAACCATCAACTTGCAGTTTTTATGGAAAAGAGGCAACTTAGTTAGCTGAACACTTCTCGGATCAAGATCTCGGACCGATTTCTGATATCGTGGACACAAGGCTTTAGATATTAAAGTGATACAATGAGTCTGTCTGGTATGTAATTTTTGTGAAATTTGTGGAAGTTCGTAACTTTCCACTAAAAGCGCTGCCAATTAAAGGTACATGCATATACATGATCATATACATATGCGGTCGTAACCCAAAGCAAACACAGCCATTTTATATTGGTGTCAGCCTTTTAACTGTCAACACTACGTGTAGTAAACGAAACGTTCCTCAAATGTTACACTGTATCTAATGTTTAAAAATGCTTTATTGTATTATCTTATTACACCATGCGTAAGACTTAAGTTTTAAGCCAAAATTGATTAATTACAGTCGGTTATTCTTCTCACACTTTGACTGTGATTAGTCAATTTCGGCTTAAGTCTTATGCTTTAAAATCATTGTAGAAACCGCTTTAAGCAACTTGTCAAAAACTGCACATCTCTATATTTTATCCATCATATATCCATTTATTTAATCCTTTTATTTTTTTATTTTCTCATAATTTTAATTAACTATTTGAATGCCCAGTCTTCTTATAACATTGTGTAAAATATTTTTATTTATCATTATTGTCAATATACTATATGTATAAGTAGAATTTATATAAGTAGATATTTGAAAATACAAATAAAGTTATTCAAATTAAAAATCATGCGTCTATTTTTATAATTCAGAAAGATATTATTTGTGGCAAAAGGGATATATGAGGCGTATCCTTACGTATGTAGACAGTACAAAACATTCTCAGGATCATCTACAATACGTCCAGGACATTCTAGAATATTTGCAGGCTGTTTTGTTGTATCATTAAAAAGATTTTTATCTGCATACATTATATTTGAAAAATCATCAGGCATTTTATCTAATTAAAAAATGCAAAATATTATAATAAAATATAAATATCCTTCAAATATCTACTGGATGTTCGGATAAATTCGATATCGTGTGTTACTATTTATACAGCATCGAAGCTTCTAATTATATTTTAAATGTTGTAACATTACAAGTTCTAATGTTTCTAATGTATTATAATATTCCAATATTGTGACAATTTGTGAACAATTGCTTGCCTTCTGAACTGTAAAATAACTGTGCATAATTCTTTTATTACAAATAAGCATTTTTCTCAACTAACTAGAAAGTGATACCACTTACAGTCCATATTTAATTAAATAACCAAAATCTAAATAACCAAAATAATATTATTTTCAGTGTGAATTTTATATACTTTTTGCAACTCCAATTATCAATAAATTATGTGTCGATTATTTACCAATCTTAAGATACAGTCTTCTGTCAAAACAGTAAATCTACTTTTAAGTTGCTAATTGATTTAGCTTTTAATGCTTAATAAGCATCTTATTAATATTTTTAAATCACTGTAAAAAATTTATTTCACTGTAATTATTTTTCTCGTTTTATAGTTAAATTTTTTATTTGTAGTAGAATGTTTCTTATTTGTGTATAACTGATGAGAAATTACTGTAGCAGCCAGGCAAGTTGCCCGTCACAATATGTGTCATCAGAGCACATTCCAGTGAAAAATAGGAAGTCGAAATGATATCAAAATGATATCGAATGACATGGTTGAAAAGAAGTTGAAATCCAACATTTGAGATTCAGACGACGTTTCGAGAAATTTTCAACATCGAAACGAGTTTGATTTTAAGTACTTTTCGACATCAGAAGCAGCTAAATTTCAAATAATTTTTTCAAGAAACTAGTGCGAATTCGACATCACAATGCAGGTGCTTTCCAATAAGAAACGATATATGTGATCGATGTCGATTCGATGTACCATTTCTCATTGGAATATAAAATTGTAAATAAATTGTTTCTTTTTAAAGAAACTACAATTTCATGAAAATTACTTTTTACTAGTTAACAAGAAAACGTCCAAAAATCCCTCTCCAACATGGAAAAAAAAATTAGCTACTAGCAAGTGCTATAATTTTGCTATAGTAGCAAAACCTTTGTCAACAAAAGGTTTTGCTAAATTGACAAAGTTCTGCTGCTATTGCAAAATTATAGTTTTCGTTGCAAATAATAGTTAACTGTCCATATTTTACAAATAGTTTTGCTATAGTAGCTAATTTTTTTTTCCGTGAATCTTAATGAGTTTTTGGTTGCTGTTCTCCAGGTTAAAAGGAGACGGTTTTTTTATATGCGCTTAATCGCATTTAGAGGTGAAATACTCCTTAAGGAAAAGTCGATTTTTCTCTTTCGGAGTGAATATTGTCAAAACTATAAAAGATACAAAAAAATTTAATAATCACGTAAACAATGAGACAATTCCGCACGTCAATGCTGTCAATGCGTCGCAACAAACTAGTGCTATTATTCATTTCCAGTCCTGTCGCATCCGATGACTTATTACTTACAATTTGGAATTAAGTTAGCTTTAAAATTAAAGTTAGATAAAAATGAGTATGCTGCCTAGCTTAGCTTTAACAAAATTAAGGATTTGGCACGAGGACAAAGGATAATAGGCCTGTACCTCTTCTAAAAGCGCAGTCATTTCCATATATTATTTATTGAACCGGTCTGAGAGATTTCATGTAAGACTTACAAATAAGGGAATGTCGTGCACGTTGGGACACCGTGCACGTTGGGACAGCTGAATATCTCGACTGTGTATTGTGGCGATGCCTATCTGAGGATTGGGGAAGTAAAGTTTGTTTTTAAACTAACGTTTCATGTACGTTAGACCAGAGAACACGTGTTGAATAACTGTGAATCAAGTGCTTCGTAAATTTTGTAAAAAAAAAGATCTTTAGCGTAGTTTTTCCAATCGGTATATTTGGAGAAGTGAATTTTATTATTTCACGTAAGTATGCTGAATGAGTCTTGTATTGAGTGTAGTTTAATGGTGTAAAACGGATCGAAACGTAGTGTCGTGGAAAAGTATTTTTCGGCTTTCACGAAATGGCGTCTACCGTGCAGGTTGGGACACTCGTGTCGTGCAAGTTGGAACAGCACGTTTTTTTATTTCATGATCCTGCGATGCCATTTAAATGATATTTTAATAACATTTTATGCATGGAATTATATTTATTATTGAATTTTATATTATTGTGACGTATTTCTTTCATTTCAACACGTGCAAACGCGCTGTGCACATAAAATGCGCTAATATGCGAACAAGTTTTTTTACATGCGCAAATTGTGACTCTGATTGACTGACAGAATGATATGTAATGATCATTTAATAATAATCATATTAATAACGTGCATTTTTTGGCTTATTTTTCATATTTTAGAAAGTGTCCCAACCTGCACGGCAAATTTTTTTTTGGCCCAAAAAGGTGTTTTCATTAAAATGGCTGTAACTTTTTACTCGAACACGATATCAAATAATTTTCTACGGCAAAGTTGTAGCCAATGACCATACCTTTTTATTGGTATTTTTTATTTAACGTCATTCGCATCCGTTTCAATACCACACACCAAAAACAAAACCCGTCCCAACCTGCACGACATTTCCTTACTTTTGGATATGCAGAGTGATTTCTTCTAACAACCAAGAATTCTTTCCGTGACCTTAATAAGCCCGCATGCCTCCTAGGCGTTTCACTCGATCTAAAATGATTTTGTGTGTGTGTGTGTGTGTGTGTGTGTGTGCGCGTGCGTGCGTGCGTGCGTGCGTGCGTGCGTGCGTGCGTGCGTGGTGCGCGTGAGTGCGTGCGTGCGTGCGATGCGTGCGGCGTCGCTGCGTGCGTGCGAACGTGCGTGCGTGCGTGCGCGTGTGTGTGTGTGTGTGTAAAAAGCGCGCGCTAAAAATATAAAACATTTTAATAATTTTCATAAAAACTTGAAGATAACTAGTATTTTAAATATACTTAATTAGTTCAAAAGATAATCTTTTCTTCGCCAGCGGTTAAAAATCAAATAAAACAACAATTGTTGACAGCAACCTGGCACTATTAATAGCTTTATTTGCTACGTTTCGACCCTTGGTTTGGGTCCTCTTCAGACAAAATTAATTAGATCAACAGCGCATTTCCACTAAAAGTGACCAAAATTACAACTAATAAGTTACATCTGCATTTTTACATTTTTACGACATGTTTATCATTTTATAGCTTGCAACTTACAGTACGTTGTGTGTCGAAAGGAGTCTAAATATAACGTCAAAAGTGCGGTGTCAATGTGTGGAACACAGAATGCCCGTCCTACATCGATGACGGCAAATTCGAGACTGTAAAGTAACGTTCTCTAACATTCTACGTCTTTAACAAACATGTCAGGTATAAATATCAACAAAAAGTGCGTTTATCTGTGTGCACGAAACAAACACCAGATGGATAAAAACATCAAAACTCTATGGATCTCTCATAAAATATTAATTACACCGTCATAGATTGCAGTTAGGCTCTCCGTGTCCTTTTGTAAATTAATAGTTGTATTGTATTTTTTTATGTACATCATTTCGGCAATTTCTCTTTTTTTAGTGTGTCTTTCTTTGTGTAAAACAGTTGGATTTTGCCAATCAAATTCGTGTCCGTAGGAAGACCTGTGCTTGCTAACTACCGAATAATTATTTATAGGTTTGTTGATGTCACTTCTATGCTCTTTCAATCTGGTCTCAAGATGTCTTTTTGTTTGGCCTATATAAGTACTGTTACAGTTTTTGCAATCTATTTTATATACTATTTCAGTCTGTTTCAAGGTGTTTATTGTGTCTTTTCCCTTTTTTATTAGATAATTAAGTTTATTTGGAATGGTGAACACAGCGTCAAGATTAATCTTCCTTAATACTCTACCAACCTCGTCACCTATTTCTTTAGAATAAGGAACCGATATGCAACTTCTCGCGTCGAAATTATTGTGATTTGTCCTATTGTCTATTTGTCTGAATTTTAAACTCTTAAGTCTTTGTTTTATGTGTTTATTAGTGAACTCTAATGGGTAACCGTTGTTTTTGAGAATTTCTCTAATAATGGAAATGTTTGTGTCATGAAATTGTTTGTCAGATAGTAACACCGCTCGGTCTACCAGATTTTTGATGGTGTTAATTTTATATTTTAGTGGATGGTTCGAGAAAAAGTTCAAGTAACGTCCTGAGAACGTAGGTTTCCTATACCAATTTGTTTTTAATTTATTTCCGTCCCTGATTACTACAGTATCTAAAAAGGGTATTGAGGAGTCACTTTCCATTTCGTGTGTGAATTTTAAACGAGGATGGTAGTCATTGAACGTTTCCAATATCATGTTAATTTTAGTCACAGGAGCTATCATAAAAATGTCATCAACATACCTATAAAATACCGGAATGTTGAAATCTAAACGATTTAGGCAATGCGTTTCCAAGTCTTCCATAATTAAATCTGCCAAGATGGGAGAAAGGGGGGATCCCATAGGACTGCCAAAAATCTGTTCGTAAAATTTCCCTCCAAAACCAAAGCTCGTAGATGACAGGACCAAGTCAATAGCATATAAAAACTGTTGTAAATTAAATTTTGTCAATTTTGAGATGTGGTTCCAACGAGTGTCAATTGCTTTTAAAATAAGATCTTTAGGTATATTATTGAATAATGCCGTAACGTCAAGAGATAAAAGAGTGTCATTGTCCTGTATGTGTATATTTTTTACTGTTTCTACGAAAGTCCAACTGTCTTTGATACGAGATTTTGGTTTTGGTACAGATTGTTCTAGGATGTCATGTAAGAACTTGGCTATGTTGTATAGCGGACTTCCAAGTGTAGATACAATTATGCGCAACGGAAAGCCATTCTTGTGGATCTTCGGCAGTCCATAGCATCTTGGCAAATTACCATTAGTGCATCTTAAAGTGTTGTATGTGTATTTATCAATCAGATCGTTACTCAACCATGTTTTAATTAAGTCGTTCATTTTCTTTTCCAAGGGTTTAGTGGGATCTCTTTTTAATTCTTTGTAAGTGGTTTCATCCTTAAGCAATGCTTCCATCTGTTTGTGATATTCATTATTATCCATTATTACAGTGACTTGACCTTTGTCTGCTTTTGTTATAAAAATGTCTTTATTATTTCTGAGAAATTTTTTGCATTCATTAAATTCATGGATTATGAATCTGTCTATTTGATTAGTATGTTTATCAGTGTTCATGGTATTGATAATCAAATTACTGATAGCATTGCGAGCAGAATCCGCCACTTTTTTGTCGAGTTTCGAACAAATATTTTCAAAGTTTTTAATTGTTCCTAGCACTACTTTTTCCCTGTCCCTAGCATCTCTCTTATTAAAAGGTAAAGCGAAATTTTCACCTAAACTTAGAAAATTTATTATTGAGTCCGGCATTTTTTTGTTACCAATGTTGACAATCCATTTCGAGGTGTCAGTATTAGAGATGAAGTTACGAGTAACCTTTTGCTTTTCTCTAATATTATTAAACTTTCTAATGAGTTGGTGTTTATATTTAACATTAAACACGTTTATTTTTTGTCTGTTGAAAACAAAGAACTGGTTTGTCAGGTGAGATGGTAAGCTATTTACAATGCTTTCTTCAATCTTATTGACCTTAGAAATCAAAGATTTTATATTGAAATTCGCATCTTTGATTTCCAGGTTGAATAACGTCCTTTGATTCTTTTTCTTTAAAACATTAAATTTCTGTTTTATTTTGCTACCTTGTAACGATATGTTAACGCGTAACTGATAAATGTGAGGAGGCAAGACATCGTATCTTCTGCATCGAATTAAAAATGTAAGTTGTTGTCTCAGCGCGCATAGCTTCTTCTGGGAGGAAATCCACGATTTTAGTAGTTTTGTGCAGTTGAGACCATGTTGTGCAGTGATCAATTCAAAAAAGCCTCCAGAGGGGAGCACCATCCTTCCAAGTCAATGGTGGTGTAAAAATTCAAAAGATAATCTTTTCTTCGCCAGCGGTTAAAAATCAAATAAAACAACAATTGTTGACAGCAACCTGGCACTATTAATAGCTTTATTTGCTACGTTTCGACCCTTGGTTTGGGTCCTCTTCAGACAAAATTAATTAGATCAACAGCGCATTTCCACTAAAAGTGACCAAAATTACAACTAATAAGTTACATCTGCATTTTTACATTTTTACGACATGTTTATCATTTTATAGCTTGCAACTTACAGTACGTTGTATAATACTTAATTAGTCATAAATGACTATTATCATTTTTAATAGTACATGATGGATTCATTTACAATGTTTAGATGTATTTTTATGTACAATATATTTTAAAGAAGATATGATTGCAGTTGAAAAGATTGCAAGTTTATGACTGACCAACGCTCCGTGGCGTATAAAAAAAGGATGGGACGGTCCGTGTCAAGAATTGTAAAAATATCTAAAACCGAATAATTCACTAAAACTGAAGAGGTTGAACTCCAGTATTTGTTATTATGTTTACTTTTATTGACAATTTTAATAAATTTATGTGTTTTTTGCGTGTAGTATTATCACTGAAAGTAACTTTTTTTCTTTTTTGTACTCTATGTTCCTTCAACACAATTAATTCTTAGAATGATGAAATCTCTTATCTATTTGTGATTTCGATGTTAAATTTTTAATTAAATGTGATATTATTTTATAATTTGACTTTGAAGATAGCAATTTTTTGTTAATTTTTATGGTCATTTAGACTCATAGAATACTTTATAAATTGTCATAACTTTTCTGCACCATAGTGATGGTTATGTGAGATAAATCTGAATAATTTCAGTGAGAGAAAAACGATTAGTCGAATAGTTGTCGATTCGACATCGATTCAATATTTGAGTTGTCGATTCAACATCAATTCGATATCTTTTCAACTATCATTTCTCACAGCAATTTTGTGAACTTTGTTACCTGCTATTGAGGTCTCCGCTTTCTACCGAACGTGTTACAGTTTTATTTTAATAAAAATCGTATTTTAGTTAGGAATCTCTCTCTCTCTCTTTCTCTCTCTCTCTCTCTCTCTTTCTCTCTTCCGGAATTAGCAATAGTGATAAAATGTAATACGCAATGAAAAAGAATAAAATATTATATAAAAATAAAATATAAACATAGAAATTGTGTTTAGTATATATAATCCAAAAATTTATATTCTAGCTTATGAGTAGTTTAATTAATATAGATTTAATGATTATTCTTATTCCTCCATTGTGCTCAAGAAGAGATCGGAATATAATTCCCTCCGTTTGCAAATTTCATTTATGGCATCGAAAAGTGCTTTATTATACAAGAAACATGTTTTTTTAATTATTTCGAAATTTGATAAATCGAAACTGACCACTCGAATATAGAAATTGTAAGAGTCGGTTTTATATTAACATCGAGATTATGATATCGATTTGATGTATCATTTCTCACTGGGATAGGTATAAATGAAGACAGGCCTCTCAATCGTAAATTAATGTAAGAACTGTAAAATTTGAAAGAATGCAGCATTTCCAGAAATCCACTAATTTTTTAGTTCTTCTCATTGTCAGTAAAAAATGATTCGTCGCATCAATATCGAAATGATTAAATTTACTTCGACGTTAATTAGATATTGATAAATAATTTCTCACAGCTAAATAATTGTAGGTATAGTATCTTCTTCTCCTTACCTCCCATATTAATTATAATGCAGATATTGAAATGATAAATTAAAGAGACAAAATAATTATCTCTACTTAATTTTATTAAATTTATGTGTGTGGTGCCAAGAGAATAATATTATATTATTTCCTATTCTCTCTCTCTCTCTGAAAGATTTTAAAATTATGATATTTATTAATTTTAATATTTCAACATTTTCGTTAAATAACTTGATTATTGTGCGGTATTGATTACACTACATCCCAGAGAAACGACTGCTATCCATTTCAATTCATTCGTGAGCACACCGCTTATTGGAAAACATCAATATGTTACGAGCCAAAGCATTCACAGCTTATAGACAAGAGTGGTAAAGCCCGAAGTTGATAATTAAAATAGAGTAAGAACGTTGAACGACCTTTCTCATTCTATTTAGACAGTCTACCGCAGTGATCAATGTCATAACTGCTGAGATGTTAGGACTATTGTTTTTTAAAATCTTGATCACAAGGATGCCACTTAGTATTGACAATAATAATGTATAATGGATTCTCACTTGCGAGCAACGAATTGAGGAGGAATTATTCTAAATAGACTCCCAACTTTTAAAATCAGGTCGTTAGTCTAAGCGTCAGGGGGTTTTTTGATAAAAAAATTGGGACAAAAGAATTTCTTTTTTTAATCTCTTTCTTTAGACCTAAATAATAAAAATTCAAAATATTTTACAAAAAAATTCGAACCGAAAGCTATTGTTTAAATAATTAAAATAAACTATTTTTACGTTTTTTACAAATATCTTGAAAGTTATGGCTTCTAGCAAAAAAAATTTTCTTAGCAATTTTATTCCTTATAAAATTCTCTACAAAAATAGTTCTACACTTTTTTTTCTCAGTCCCTGAGATTAACCGTGTATATTTGGTGCATATTTATAATATGCTACGTGTTTTGTTCTATGTTGTACGTATTTATGATTGCTTTATGTACTATTTTAGCTACCGCGTTATATATATTGTATGCCTGTATATTGTTATATTAGTATATTATATGTCTGTATATTGCATGCTTGTTAATAATTTACTCCTCCTGTTATTTAGTCTATTGTTTCCTGAAACTGTTCGTACTTTCTATACTTATTGTCCTGTATGTTTGAATCTTTAATGATGTGTTTTCTTGCTTGCTATTACTTGATCTTGTATTGCTATTATAAATTCTTCTATTTCTAGGAGTAATTTCCTGTCGCAACCATGTGTATGTGTCTGTTATGCTAATGTTTTCATTGCTCACTATGTAGCATGTTTTCTATGTAGTTGTTTTGAGCCCACACTTCTATTCTGTTTTGTATATATTCATTTTTGTTATGTGTTGATGGTGTTTTAAGGTGTATTTTGATTCTCCGTGTTTGTATTATTTTATTCAGGAATGACCGGATTTGTGTGTTTACTTTGTTATATTTGTATCTTCTGTAACCATTTATGTGGGACTGTGTCGAATACTTTTTTGTAATCAATATAACACGTGTGCAAATTTCGCTTTTGTTTTGTTGCTTATTTTATAATTATACTGTTATGATTTATTCTTGCGTCTTTGGTTATTTCTTTTACATCCCTGTTCTTTGTTGAGAATCTGGTACTGTGTGAGGTGTCAGTTTTTCTACATATTATGCTTGTTATATTATTTTGTATAGTGTTGGTAAGCATGTAATGGGTCTATAATTTAATGGATTTTGAATGTCTTGATTTTTTGATTTAATATATTTATATTATTTTTTGTGTGAGGAATAGTGGAAATGTGTCTGGTTTTTCTATTGCTTTTTTTACTTGGTGGGCTAGGTATGAGTGTATTTTTGTGAACTACTTATACCAAACTGTTTATACCAAAGTTGTGTATATGATCAATTCCGGGGCATTTCCAATTGTGTGTATTTCGTATTATTTGAGAAAGTTCATATTTTGTGATTATGTATTCTGACTGCTCTGTTATGTGTTCATTCTTTTTCAATTATCCATGTCACCTTCTTGTTATATTGTGTTTGCTCCGACTATATGTGTGTCTACCCAGATAGCACATGGACGTCCTATGAACGTTCATCGGACGTTCGAGTTTGGATATCGAACATCCATAAGATATCCGAATACAATCCGACGAACGTTCATAGAATGTCCATAGAACGTCTGTTTGTCACTACTCTGTACGTCTATAGAATATCCAAAGAAGGAACTAAAATGGACATAATTTCCAGTACTCTAGTATTTGTAATTATTACCAAAATAATAAACATTCCAAAGTATATAAAGGAGAGGTTCATTAATAATAATAAATTTCAAGCACAAAATTAATTTAGTTTAAACGCTTGAAAATATATATTTTAAAATAAGATATTTTTGTATATTTCATTTTCAAGTTATAACTTCATTGCCGTGTTTAGAACAGCTGCATCCTCGAAAATTCCACATTCCAAAATTGTGATTCACATGGTGAATAATTATAGCTTAGACTTACTTGTACATATATACATATATATTTCCAAGTAAGTTTTTACTTGCGAGAAAGTTTACGGTTCTTGCGACGCCTAGTGGCGTGAGCGAAACTTATGCGTATATGTATGCAGAGTTATATTTGGACTGGATATCATATGGATATACAAAACGTATCCGTTTTGGGATATTTCAAGAATGTCCACAAATGTCTATCTTATGGATGCCTTATTAAAGTCCATGGACATTTCGACATGAAATGGACATAAAACGGATATCCATAGGATATCGTGTGTTGTCTGGGTAATATTGTGTAATCTGTTCTTTTGTTGGTGGTATGATATCAGTTTCTTGTTCTTGGCTCAGTTTCCGGTAAAATAGTTTTTCATAGGTTTTTCATTTTTAAAAAATTTTATTTAATGTAAAATAATGTTAAATAAAATATAATTTAACATTATAACATTTTAGTCGCGCTGCGTAGAAGGATAACTTCTGTTTCTGTGTGTCTAAAATCTGTGGTAGTGTTATGTTATTGTTATATATGAGTGTGTTGATGTTGTGACTAGTGAAATTTCTTTCGTCAGGTAAAGTAGATTTGTTTAAGTTCATCTAACAACCTTGCTAACAACCGTTAAAGAGCAAGTTTGAAGGAAATTTCATTTTTTCATTATTAGCATGCATTATAACTAATAGTATATGTTATAATTAGTAATCATTATGTATATCCGAATATTAGCGTTTAGATTAAATAATTCTAATATTAGATTTTAATACCAGACTTTGATACCGTAAAAGTAATAAGAATAAAATAATTAATTAAGGCCGAATAATACATTGAACAAACGAGATGTCTTAATAGTGAGTTTCCAATATCAGAGTCCATACCGGTACAGTTTTCAGAAGAGAATTTAAAATGTAACTATTATATATTTAAGTTTACTGGAAATATTATAAGAGCATTTAGAAGAGTTATAAAAGAGTTTTGTCTGAGTGGCGCCAGTCACAAGTCCTATCAACCAAGTCGAGGATGTTTATACTGCATAAACTGCGATAACAGAGGAAATTTTTGTCCAATGGACAAAGATTTCCGATACACGTGCAATCACGAATCTGACGCCCCCACCAAGGAAAAACCAAGAGGACCAACGTTCATCGCGCTATTACTCATCATCAGAAATCTACCGTCAGTTTCATTGTAAAGACGTTCACTGTCTTCAGTGAATTCACTGTATTATTCATTTTCTTTTGTATTTTTTTTTTATTACTCATAGTTTTCTTTTATTCGATGTAAACAATGAAATAAGTAGTCATAGTACATTAGTAGAATATCGTGTAAAGTATTTTATTGTGGTACTTTAATGTATTACCTTTGGTAACTTGTGTGAGTCTTTCTATATCTTTTCGTAATTTATCTATTTTTTGTTCGAGTCGTATTTGTTATTTCGATTTTATATTTATGTGTATTGGTGTTGTTATTATTAGCTTTCGATTTCCTTTATTTGTTATATTGTAGCGTTGTTACTGCTGCTGTGTATGTACATATCACATATCTTGCAGTTGTATCATTAGTTATGTATCGGAAGAGAACTATTAATAATATCTATTATTTTCTGTGTTTCTTTCTTATATATTAATTTTAGTAAAATGCTTATTCTTGTAGGGTCACTTCTGCTCCATATGGTGATATTTGTTTCTAATATGGCTTGTATTTTATCATGTGTGATTTCCTGTGTGTTTTTTGCCTATTATAAGCTATTTGAGTGCACCATTGTATCCTGTGTGTTTTTTGTCTATTATATGCTATTTGAGTGCACCATTGTATTCTGTTGTATTGTATTTGGTGCTGTCATTATGTTAGTTTCGCGGTACTTGTTCTTGGTGCAGGATATGTTCGCGAATCGTATGTGCATTGTGCAGGTGGTGACATATTACTTTCTGTATGTTGTACTTGTTGGATGAGTTGTTTCCATAACATCTGTTGGGTTGCTTATAATGTACTAATTCGCTCCTGCAAAACCTCTGCGACTGGATTTGTGTGTTTGTATGTGTCCTTGTGTGTCGCTGTATCGGCTGTCATGTCTTTGGGTTCCTCGGCAATGTCCTGCTTGATCAGATCATTGTCACCGGTGGCTTGTATGCTGTCGTGTTCAGCATCGGCTCTAGGCCAGGAACCTAACGATCCCCAGGCAGCGGTTTTTTCTCGAGCCATCTCTTGCTCCTTGTTTCCATTTACTGGGTTTCCCTTTTAATCACCTCTTACGACAAGCAGGGAATACTGTAGGGGTATTCTGGCCCATCCTTACACTTGTAAATTATTATTATTATTATTGTTATTATATTAATTTTATTATTACTATAATATACCGAGATCTATCACGCATTTGTTAGTATTGTATATCTTGTATGTTTTTAGTGATAAGTGATAAGAACATATCTTAATAAAAATATTCTATTTTCACAGAATAAATATTTATTCTTAACATACTTCCGTTATTTGTGTCAGTTTTTTTAATATAATAAGTGTTTTTGTCTATGCGTTTTACAAACGAAAATATTGATGGCAAATACCCAGATAGCACAGAGAATTCGAAAAGAATTCTTTTTTGGTCCCCGATTTACAAAATGAATTCTTTTTCCATCCCATTTCTGTTCTAAAAGTATTTTCAGCATTCCAAAAGACTTCAATTTTATGTCACCATTTGTGAGTTCTTTTTTAGATTCAAAAAGGATTCCTTTTTGAATCCATAAGAATTCGCAATAAAAAGGAATTCTTTTTTAGTTCATTTTGAACAGATTACGCGAATTCGAAAAGAACTCAAGAAAGTGAATTCTTTTTGAAATCAAAAGGATCAGTTGTGCTATCTGGGTAGCAAGTCCACAAACTATGTCAAAGAGTGCTACACGGCTACAAGTGCAAAAATACTATTAAATATTTTTAAATCATCACTTTTATTAAATTATTCCTTTATTTATCTACACATATGTATTTTGTTTTATTTTACATGTCAAGAAATTAATATAAGAACATATTCTTAAAAAAAAATATCTTATTTTCACGGAATAAATATTTATGCTTAACATACTTTTGTGTTATTAAAATATAAAATATAAAATATAAGATATAAGATATGAGATATGAGATATGAGATAGAGATGTAAGATGTAAGATGTAAGATGTAAGATGTAAGATGTAAGATGTAAGATGTAAGATGTAAGATATAAAATATAAAATATAAAAATATAAAATATAATATTTAAAACTAAACTAAATAAATGATTTTTTAATAAAATATTTTTTACCACTATATAGGCTACCTCTCTTGATTTTGAATGTCGATGTGCTGCCTTATTCAGTTTTACTTACATTTCAATTTTTGGCGAAAATACATCTTTAACTCCATTCTGTACCTACTAATTGTTGTTTTTATATAATCTGTGATGAGTACGTGACAAATTCGTTAGCAGGAATTTTTCTACAAGAAATGTGATTTCTTTTTCCGACACACATATATTGTTATTTGATTCTTTTCTTCCCCGCTGATTTGACATTATATACGGTTACCATCAAATTGGGCTTACTCTGCAGCAACTATTAAGAAATTGTTAATTGTTGTTTTCGATTTTGTCACTGATCCTGTCACTTTTATCAATGCGCATACTCTACGCTTCTATCGCCAGGATGTTGAAAATATTGATTATAATTCTCAATAAATCGCAGTCGATAATCTAATAATGCTGAATCGATGTATTATAGTAATCATAAGACGCCTAACAATAAGTACGAAGCAGTAACAAAGTAATAATTGAAAGAAATTGACAAGGCCAAATAGGATCAAGATCGAGACAACAAAACAAAAAATAATCTTCAAATGTTAGGGATAGCACATACTAGAAATTTATTCAAATTTGGTTTAATGAACGTTTCGACTACACTGAGTCTTCTTCAGCATTACAAAATTAACATTACGCACTCCTAATAAAACGGATGTTCGAGTCATGATGACAAACGTAAAATAATAATATTAAAGATGAAGACAAAAATAAAAATAAATAAAAAATAAATAAGTAAAAACGCCGACATCACACAAATAAAATCCGAACGTTAACAGTTTAAAAAGTAAAATTGGAGGTCAAAGGTATAAAACGCCAAAAGATCTTATACTAAAGATGTTAACAAAATTATAAAAAGCGGTACGAACGTATTACTCGTTATCTGGCGAGAATATGTTGGTCAATCAAAGAATAAAAACGGTGTCACTTTGTCTTTACAGCCGATGTCAATGTACAGAAGATTGTGTCGGAGAAGTGTGGGGGGTTCTTATTGTTCTAACAAAGATATAAAAGTAAAGTTATAAAAAATATATATAGTCAAAAGAAACGGTATCAAAAACTTATATAAACTTATTCTTTTTTTAAAACCAATGATATAGGAACAGTACGTAGAAGTTATTAGAATAATTAAATACCTGTAGAAAAGTGAACGACCGGTTACAAAATTGTGGTATAATGTCAACGCAACGACCGGAGACATGTTCACTGGTTAACGGTATAAAACAGAGTGTTGTCAGAAACAGTATAAAGATAATTTTCGACACTTTCGGATTGAGGCACTGTATACATAGTGTCAACGGAAGGGATGTCAGTACAAATCCTTGATGAGGCCCAGGTACGACTTATTTAATAGTTCCGTATCTTTTTGGGCATTTATCGCCTGTGTTTGACCCTTGATATGGATCATTTCACTAATTAATCTTTTTTGGTAATTCTGTTCCACATCAAGGATTTTGACATTATCCCAATCAAACTGGTGGTCAAATTCTAAGGCGTGTTCGGATACGACTGTATGTCTGGCTGGATCTAATTTTATATTGTTCTTATGTTCTCTGATACGTGTACTTAGTTTTCTCTTTGTCTGGCCAATGTAGGACGCTTCACAGTTCTTACAATTAATCTTGTACACTACACAATTCTTTTCGGATCGTGGATGTTCGCCCGACCATGGGGAAATAAAACATTTTAGTTGGTTAAGAATTCTAAAACCAATCGAAAATTTCGACTTGTCGATAATAGGATTCACACATCTTGCGACAGAACGAATAAACGGTATAACTATGAAGTTTTTCTGTGTGTCAATGGGTGTGGATGTGGTAGAATTATTTTTTGTTATTATCCTATTTGACAAAGTGTTGATTCTAAAATTGATATGTTGAAAAATAAAGTGGAGAGGGTAACCATTGTTTAAAAGAATGTTAATACATAATTCTACGTTTTTTTGATGGAAACAGGAATGTGATAATAATATCGCTCTGTCAATAAGACCGTAAATCGTACCAATCTTATGTCGTTGTGGGTGGTTTGAAAGATATGAAAGAAATCTACCAGAAAAAGTGCTCTTATGAAACCAGTCAATCCTTATCATACCGTTCATATTAATAAGTTTCAAATCCAGAAAGGAAAGGGAGTTATTATTTTCGTATTCAATAGTAAACTTAAGTCGATCATGGTATTCGTTAAACTTCTTAAGGATTGACTGAGTTTCATTAACAGGAGCCGCCAAAATGATATCATCCACATAACGGTAATATAAAGTGGGCGAAACATCCAAAGAATTGAGAACATATTCCTCCACATCCTGCATCACGATATCGGCTATAATAGGCGACAGAGGAGAACCCATCGGTGTACCAACAGTTTGTTTATAAACCTTGTTATTATATTTAAAAAACGTTGATGTTAAAACAAAGTTTATCGCGGTCATAAATTCTTGTAGCGGTAATTTAGTTTTGGACATGATGAAATTCCATCTATTCTCGATACCACGGATTGCAAGATCTAGAGGAACATTCGTGAACAAAGAAGACACATCCAGCGAGAATAAAATATCAGAACTGTTCAATTTCAAGCCCGACAGTTGTTCGTAAAGTACGAAACTGTTTTGACATGACTGTTAGGTACTGAAAAACTGTCCGTAATAATGCTATTTAAAAAGGAAGCCAAGTTGTAAAGGGCACTATTGGTAGAAGACACGATGATTCTCAACGGGCAATCGTTTTTGTGGACTTTGGGAAGACCATATGCATTAGGAAGAGGAGCATCACTACTCTTAAGCCAAAAAAGCTCTTTTTTAGTAATATACTCAAATTGAAACCATCTTTTGAGTAATTCGTTGAGATGTTTCTCCAAGCGGGAGGAAGGATCTTTTTTAACCATGGTATACGTGTCATTATCATTTAATATCGACAGCATTTTCTCATTATATAATTGTCTGTCAATCACAACTGTTATGTTGCCTTTATCAGCCCTAGTAAATAAAATGTCAGGATTTCTCTGGTAAAAGGATCGTGTGTGTTTCAACATTATGGATAAGATGTTATGAGTTAGAACCTTAGTGGAACCTTAGTTGGAACCTTCCCATTGATAAAAAGTTATGGAGCTCAGGGATTATAGCGTCATATATTTTCTTCTGGAAATCATATTTTTGTACATCAGAATAGGACTCGATATCTTTAATAAAGCTAATGATAGAATTCTTTTTGTCAAAGGAACTTTTTGACACTATGTATACAGTGCCTCAATCCAAAAGTGTCGAAAATTATCTTTATACTGTTTCTGACAACACTCTGTTTTATACCGTTAACCAGTGAACATGTCTCCGGTCGTTGCGTTGACATTATACCATATTTTTGTAACCGGTCGTTCACTTTTCTACAGGTATTTAATTATTCTAATAACTTCTACGTACTGTTCCTATATCATTGGTTTTAAAAAAAGAATAAGTTTATATAAGTTTTTGATACCGTTTCTTTTGACTATATATATTTTTTATAACTTTACTTTTATATCTTTGTTAGAACAATAAGAACCCCCCACACTTCTCCGACACAATCTTCTGTACATTGACATCGGCTGTAAAGACAAAGTGACACCGTTTTTATTCTTTGATTGACCAACATATTCTCGCCAGATAACGAGTAATACGTTCGTACCGCTTTTTATAATTTTGTTAACATCTTTAGTATAAGATCTTTTGGCGTTTTATACCTTTGACCTCCAATTTTACTTTTTAAACTGTTAACGTTCGGATTTTATTTGTGTGATGTCGGCGTTTTTACTTATTTATTTTTTATTTATTTTTATTTTTGTCTTCATCTTTAATATTATTATTTTACGTTTGTCATCATGCCTCGAACATCCGTTTTATTAGGAGTGCGTAATGTTAATTTTGTAATGCTGAAGAAGACTCAGTGTAGTCGAAACGTTCATTAAACCAAATTTGAATAAATTTCTAGTATGTGCTATCCCTAACATTTGAAGATTATTTTTTGTTTTGTTGTCTCGATCTTGATCCTATTTGGCCTTGTCAATTTCTTTCAATTATTATTTATTTATATCGAGCGGAATTATATTCTACAGTAACAAAGTGTCCAACCGTACATTTGACGATAATATTAGATCATTTAAAAAGTATCCGCGGTTTTTTGTTCAATTTTTGAATGAAATTTTTCTTTATTGAAAATCAATTTTAATCAAGTATATATTGGCCATTATTATCTATAACCTTTTGCCATTTTTCGGATAATTTCAAAATTCCATCCGTGTAGAACTTCTGTGGTTTATCGGCGAAAAACTTTTTCAAGTAATTTTCGACAGCTCTTATGTCGGCCAATGTTTTTCGATCAAGAGAGTTCTGCAGAGATCGAAACAAATGGTAGTCAAACGGTGCAAAGTCCGGGCTATACGGTGGATGCATCAAAACTTCCGAACCAAGCTCCCTCAATTTTTGGCGCGTCATCAAAGATGTGTGTGGTCTCGCGGGTAATTATTTACTATAGGGGAGGCAGCTCCGATGGCCTTGACCTTGACATATGTTGTCAAGCTCATGACCCCTAGTAACTTTTCCTTATGACTTAAACGGCGCTCACCTCTCATTAAAAAGTTATTAACAAAAAAAGGTTTGTGCAATTATAGATCTTGTTTTAAGCTGTAGCACGGAGTGGGGTGGAGTGGATGTCGGTTCGCGCGAAAAGTTGCAAACCCATGTGAAACAGAACAATTACAGATCTTGTTTTGGGTTGTAGCAGGGGGTGGGGTGGGGTGGCTGTCGGTTCGCGCGGAAAGTCGCAAACCCATGTGGAACAGAACAATTATAGATCTTGTTTTGGATCAGTACATAATTAATGTGATAAAAAAAGTCAATGGACATGCGAAAAAATTTTATTTATTCATCAGTTGCAGATGTTGGACTGTTCTCATTAAGCGGATAAAATGTTACCATTATATCGAAAAATTTGCATATACGGTCGCAGTACTGATATTTACGTTTGAACATAAACTCAGCCAAATAATGTGTGTAATAATTTTCACGAGTTCCATATTTTGGTATTCCACTTCGAATATTACGCCATAAACGTTCTATATTTTGCGTGTGAACTCCTGTATGAGGATCTACAAAATGTTCGCTGTGGTTTACAACTCGATGCATGTAATTGTGATCTTTTAATCCATTATGATGTTATGACCTGATTTTTCCCTAAATCAGTTATCACAGCATTGTTGGTTTCGACACCTCAACAGTTACGAAACCAATAACTCAAATCTAAATTACTAAATCAGGTCATAACCAAAAGTATAACGAGGCCACCCGAAAATGCAACTGCTGATCCAAAGCTCAGTCAGCAGTTGCATCACAAGAAATGAAGGCACCGATGCCCTTATAACGCGATACGCCGAGCGCATCGCGGGCAGTAATCTTTAAACGATAATCACTGAGTAGTGACGTGCGGTCAGTAACTACTAAGCGGCGACGCTAAGCAAATCTTGTGAAACAGCCTTCCTAAGTTAGTGTAACGTGCGATCATATAGTGTAAATAAAGTGTCAATAAAAACAGTGAAGATCTAGGAAAGTGTTCTTTTATTTAATTAACTACATCAGCACCAAAGGTGGCACCAGTGCCTTTCTCAGCCGAGCAGCGTCGACGGACGACGGATCGAAATCTTGTGCCCATCCCCGGCACAACAATATGCTCTCCAGCAATCGCTGTAGATAATAGTGCCCGGTGCGATATGATGAAGTATAATTGAAATTAGGATCTGAGATGAACGTTTTTCAACAGGGACAACAAATAATTTGCCAGTATGTCGTTGAATACCTCCAAATACCGCGAACCGACATCCATCCCACCCCACCCCCTGTTACGACCTAAAACAAGATCTATAATTGTTCTGTTCCACATGGGTTTGCGACTTTCCGCGCGAACCGACATCCACCCCACCTCACCCCCTGCTACAGCCCAAAACAAGATCTGTAATTGTTCTGTTCCACATGGGTTTGCAACTTTCCGCGCGAACCAACATCCACCCCACTCCACCCCCTGCTACAGCCCAAAACAAGATCTGTAATTGTTCTGTTCCACATGGGTTTGCGACTTTCCGCGCGAACCGACATCCACCCCACCCCACCCCCTGCTACAGCCCAAAACAAGATCTGTAATTGTTCTGTTCCACATGGGTTTGCGACTTTCCGTGCGAACTAAAATTGCAGAAGCTTTTTTTGTTAATAACTTTTTAATGAGAGGTGAGCGCCGTTTAAGTCATAAGGAAAAGTTACTAGGGGTCATGAGCTTGACAACATATGTCAAGGTCAAGGCCATCGGAGCTGCCTCCCCTATAGTAAATAATTACCCAATTCCCTTCCAATCCCACCATACACACAGCATCACCTTATTTATCGTCAATCTAGGCTTTGAAGTCGTTTGTGGTGGTTCGCCGCGCTTACCCCTTGATCTTTTACGAACGATATTCCTGTATTTTACCCATTTTTCATCGCCCGTGATGATTTGCTTCAGAAATGGGTCGATTTCGTTGCGTCTTAGTAGTGTTTCGCTGATGGAAATTCGGTCAATCAAGTTCTTTTGTGTTAATTCATGTGGCACCCAAACATCGAGTTTCTTTGCGTGTCCAGCCTTTTTCAAATGATTCCAAACTGTCACATGGTTGATTCTTAGTGCATTGGCTATCTTCTGACAGCTTGCATGCCGGTCTTGCTCGACCAGTTGCAAAATTTCATCGACTTTTTCAGTGACTGGCCGACTAGAGCGAGGTCGATCTTTAACATCAAAATTTCCAAAACGAAATCGAACAAACCACTCCTGCGTCCTACGTTCACTTACAGCATCCGCGCCGTAAACTTCACAAATTTTTCTGCATGTTTCTGCTGCGCATTTGCCTTTTCTGTAGTAAAAAAGCATCACATAGCGTATTTCTTCAGAAATTTCACTCATTTTCAAACCAATATAACTTTTGACACGATTGGTGAATTACCAAACTTTGTTTACAAAAAATGTAACCTAAAATGTCATCTTTCAGACGCACGTTCGTTTGACACAATTGGATTAGTGTTGCCCGATATATGACCATCAACACCATCTAGTGACAAAAAACCGCGGATACTTTTTAAATGACCTAATAATAACGACGATGATGTTTCTTAAATGATAATTTCCCAAATCGGATTTTGCATCGCAATATCTCCGCTTGTAAGCTATGTAGACGAAAAATAAAAACACTTCAGTATATATTTCAAACTTATGCTATCGATTAAACCTCCTTAGAACTTGATCAGTTCAGCCGTTATTGAGATTCGATATTTCAAGTATCTCTCAACTCGTCGGTTTGCGTAAAGATACACGGTTGTGCGCGTACACTTGGCGCGAGACACTACCGTGTTTCTTGATTAAGATCAGAAAAAAAATTAAAGAGTAAAGAGAGAAAAGAAGATGTCAGTTATGAAAGTGAATTAGAGTGTCGTACGGTGGAGGTAGCAAAAATTCGAAAAAAATAAATCCCCATATATAGCTATTGTATTTTTAATATTAAAACATCAAGATTAAAAAATGCTGAGATTTCGGCCCAAAATAGAGAGAAAACTTTTTGCTGTTCTACCTCAAAATAAAATATCAGCGAAAACAACAAAAATTTATGGATTATTCTTATCTAATAAAAATCTAATGAAGAATAATAATTACGTTTCATTAGAGTAGTTGAAGGATGCACTTGCAAAATTTTTGCATTTTCTAATAACATTCCCAAGTAACAAGCTGACATTATTTGTCATTATTTTGATGTCAAAATGACGTTTCTGATAACATTTTGACATTAAAATGATGACAGATCTGGGATTGGTTCATCATATTTGTTAGGAGGATACAATATTAATTTTGCTGTAAGGCATTTTTTGAGAATTGTTTGTCTTTATAAGATGAAAGATGACTCTCATTGGTTTCGCTAATTCTTTATATACATATATTAAAAAGAAACTTGTAACAGATCATAAATTGTGTACTTAGATAAAAAATTTGAACTTTTAACTGAAGAAATACATGATGACTAATAGATATTAACAAATACTTGAACAAATACTTGAAAAAGTTGAATTACTACATCCAGTCTATTTGCTACCAAAGGTTATAGTTGGCATCTCAATAGACAGAATTGTGAGATAAATAGAATTGTTTTGAGAAGCAGAAAATCTAAGAAGTAAGTTTTGGAAAGAATTGTAACAAATAGGTAGAAAAATAAGAAAAATTTTATTTGAAAATTTAAAAGAAGCTTTTATTACTAGTAGTGTAGATAGAATTAGAATGTTGCTGGGAGAAAGCGAAATAGAAAACCAAGAGTTACTACACAACACCTATCATTACTAGTGTAAAATTATTAATTAATTTTATTAAGAAAATTAGATCTTTCTTTATACTAATATATAATAATAAAATTGGATTATACTAATAAAATTGGATCTTTCATGAGAGAAACAAATAGCCAAACTGATATTTAAATCGGGGGTTCTCTTAAATGTACCGCGTGTGTATTAATTGTGAATATGTCTATTATTTTATATTATTTTATCTATTATACATATATGTTTATTATTTTATATTATATCTTTTATTGTGAATCATGGGCATCGTCTTGAGAATCCTCGACTAGAGTTCCCTGAAAACACCAACTAACATTGTATCAATATTATAATTTTTCACTCAACAATGTACCCAATAAACTGTACCATTTAACAATAACATCAGTGTCATAATTTTCCACTCATTAATGTAAAGGCAATTTGCAAACTGATTAACCATAATGTTCATAATTTTTATGTACCATTTGATAAGTACAATTTCTCTCACAGTAGTAATGAAATTCAAATACAAAGTACAATTTTTTTCTAAGAAGCCTAATGATGGATGGCCTATATAGGGTGTCCGGCAACTGGCGCCCAAGCTCTCATACACGAATAGAGCGGATCGAGATGAACAGAAAAGTTCTGTACCATTTTATGATATTTGCAATACTAATCAAGATATTAAATATTAAAGTCAAGCGAATAAGAGTGCTCCCAGGGAAGCACCGAGCCGCTCGAGTTATAGTACAGCCCATTGTATCATTCATTGGCAGCTGGCGGGCGGCGCGCGGCGAGGGGAGAGAGCGCACCGCGCCCACATTCGTGACGATGACACTCGCGCTCTCTCCTCTCGCCGCGCGCCACCCGCCGGTTGCCAATAAATGATACAATGAGCCGTACTATAACTCGAGCGGCTCGGTGCTTCCCTGGGAGCGCTCTTATTCGCTTGACTTTAATATTTAATATCTTGATTAGTATTGCAAATATCGTAAAATGGTACAGGACTTTTCTGTTTATCTCGATCCGCTCTACTCGTGTATGAGAGCTTGGGCGCCAGTTACCGGACACCCTGTATATTGTATATACAAGGTGTCTAAAAAATTTTAGAAAAGCCGAAGTGTGCAAGTAGAACAGGTAAAATCAAGTAGAAAAGTTCTTTATCACTTTGTTGTTTTCGCAATAATTAACAAGAAATTAATTTTAAAAAATCGACCAATTTGCTCGAGTAGGAGCATGCGACGGGAAGAGACTTGCCCATTGTAAGATGATGGAACCGACGTGCCGCGCGGTGAAGCGACGGGACAAGCGCTCTACAAAGGACGAACGCGGATCCTCGCGTCAAACTCTCCGGATAAAGATCCGCGTTTGCTGCGGCGATTGTCCTTTGTAGATCGCGCCTCCCATTGCTTCGCCGCACGGCCGGCTGGCTCCTATCATTTTGCAATGGGGAGATCTCTTCTCGTCGCGTGCTTCTACTCGCGCGAATTCGCCTATCTTTTTAAATTAATTTCTCGTTAATTATTGCGAAAACAACAAAATGATAAAGGACTTTTGATTTTACTTGTTCTACCTGCACACTTCGGCTTTTCCAAAATTTTTCGGACACCTTGTATACATATAAATTGCCCTTACTCCCTCGAATTGTCCTTACTTTCGCTCGAATTTCTTTTTTTCTATGAAACACTACATGGTCGTGTTATCTAACGAACTTTCTATGAAACTATTGCGACCACCGGTACGACAGACTGAACGTCAACAGTATAGGCTTTAACACAATAAAAAACACAGGCTCTTTAGCTTTTCTGATTAGTGAGCTTTCACTCTCTATCGCTATTTCCTGTTCCTATTGCCTATGTTTTTCATTATGTTTAGGCCTTATTTCACGCAACTCAGCATTTTCACCGCGGATAAACACAACTCAATAAGTTGGTAATATCGCAGCTCGATTGCCGCTATCAGTGGTAACTCCGCGACTGCGCATGACTCGCGACGATCAGATTGACTTTTGTTTTCTCGCAGTTAATACTACGCATTACAATTACCAAAGTTACTTTTTAATAAATTTATATATTCAACTCATACGTTGTCTTCCATTTATGACACGTACCTTCGTACGATCCGGTCCTGAGTAACAAATGTGTTATTCGTGATTTTGAATGCCCCCATTTTGGTAACCCGACGTGATTACAAGAACCACGTCTCCGACCACACATAGTGACAAAAGTGCATCGTCTTTCCCGTTCGACCAAGGTGCAGCAAGCTCGGGTGTGGACACGAATGTTGGCACAACAAGAACAGATAATCCCGCGACCAATAACACTCACCAGATAGCTACGGAAGCGCCTCCCATTCGTACACCACACATACATACGAGTATAATACTAGTATATTGTTAGCTCTGTAGAAGAAGCGAGCGAAAATATTACGATGCAGACGATACTTTCTCTCTCACACACTTAATGTATTTTGGATATATATAGGGTGTCCCGTATTGATTAGTAAACCTTGCAGGGAAAGAGGATGGAATTTTGAATAAAAAGTTCCTTTTCGACTTTTGGCTCAGACCATTATTTAGCGAATTATTAACTATTAAAGTTTCCCAGTGAGAAGGCGCACAGCCAAAGTACGCAGGGGCGTTGCGCGCAGTGCGATCCCTCGCGCTTGCTCCGCTTACGTTGTCTCTGTCAAAACTTTATTTTAATTTTTCAAATTAATTAATACGTGAATAAATAAATAAAATAAAAAGTTAGAAATCGATCAACTAATTAATTTATTTGAAAAAATTAATGGATCAATACATTTAATAATAATATTTATAATTTTATTTATAATTTTATTAATATTTATAATTTTAATAATAATACATTTAATAATAAGAAGAAGAAGACATGGAGGAAATAATTGCTCGACTCCACGCTGCTGTGGCTATCAGATGCCAAAATGCTTCTTCGCGTGAAGAACGAAACTATGCGGAGAGCCACGCTTGTATTATTATTATTATTATTATTATTATTATTATTATTATTATTATTATTATTATTAAATGTATTATTAAATTATTATTAAATGTTTTATTATTAAAATTATTATTAAATGTTTTATTATTAAAATTATAAATATTATTATTAAAAATGCGAAAATCTTCTCTTTGCCAGTGATAAGAAATAAAAGTAGAAGGTAATAACTGACTCACAAACTGGCACCAGTGATATAAAAATTGACGTTTATTACGTTTCGACCTGTGATTTAGGTCCTCCTCAAATATATCTATAAATATGATGTGAAGAAACTATATAATAATCATTTAAAGGCGCAAATTTATACAAATCAAAATAAAAACTTACATAAATAGCAGTCCGATAAAAAATAATAAATAAAAATTCGTAATATTGATGACCATGAATCGGTATCGATTTCGTTACATATAAAAGGCGTCTGATGTTGGTGACGGAGAAGAAAGGACTGAGCAAGATTGAATCCGACAATGTGACATACGTTACAAAAATTAAAATAAATACATAAAATAAAAAGGACACAAACCAAAATGTATAAGTAGAGAAACCGGGTCAATAGTCTAAAATATAAATAATAAATAAGAGAAGGTTGTGTAAAGTAAAAGTAAAAGATATAAATTATAAAATATTAAATAAATCGAAAATAGAAAAATCGGGTCAATGGTCTAAAATGTAAATAATAAATAAGAAAAGGTTGTGTCAAGTAAAAGTAAAAATTATAAATTATAAAATATTAAGGAGTCCGTCGTATATCGCAGTCAAATTCTCTGTGTCCCTTTGGGAGTTGATTGCAAAATTGCATTTCTTGATGAAAAGCATTTCCGCAATCTCCCTTTTTTTCGTATGTGTCTCCATATGAAGAATAGTAGGATTGTTCCAGTCAAATTCATGGTCATAAGATAATCTATGATTACTCACAACAGAATGATTTGCTGTAGGTTTTTTAACATCATTCTGGTGTTCTTTTAATCGGGTAATCAGATGTCGTTTCGTTTGCCCTATGTAGCACGCGTTACAATTCAAACAGTTAATCTCGTACACTAATTCCGTTTGTTTAAGCACACACAGATTATCTTTACCCTTCTTTATAATAACATCCAATCTATTGAAGATGGAGTACAACACTTTAAGATTGGCATTCGTTAGAATGCATTCAATGTTTTTTCCAACTTCTTTAGAAAATGGAATGACGATGCAGTTATTCGCATCGAAAGAAATATTGTCATGAATATTATTGTGTCTGTACTGCAGCTCCTTAAGTCTTTTATTAATATGATGGTTTATAAAGTGTTTAGGATAAAGGTTATTGCGCAAGATTTCTTTGATAAATATAATATTGTTTTGGTGGAATCTCTCGGCGAAAAGTAAAATCGCTCTATCTACAAGGTTCGTAATCGTGTTTTTCTTATACTTGAGCGGATGATTAGAAAGGAAGTTGAGATATCTTCCGGAAAAGGTCGGTTTGCGGTACCAATTTGTAATGAGAGTATCATTGTCTCTAATGATGATCGTGTCAAGGAAGGGAATGGAGAGGTCTTTTTTTTTCTATTTTGTGGGTGAAATGTAGTCGAGGGTGGTACGTGTTAAAAACATCGAGAATCGTGAGCCAAAAGTCGAAAAGGAACTTTTTATTCAAAATTCCACCCTCTTTCATTCCCTGCAAGGTTTACTAATCAATACGGGACACCCTGTATATATATATATATATATATATATATATATATATATATATATATATATATATATATATATATATATATATATATATATAATGATATATGATGATCAAAGTATATATATATATATATATATATATATATATATATATATATACATATATATATCATGGAGTACGAGGGAGGAGATCGAACTTACTCGAGTACGAGCCGTAAAAGTGGCCCCAATCCATGGCACCAAAGGGAAGATTCTTACCGATGGACGCCATTTGTAAAATGTAAGGGAGGGGCATGAAATTCTAGTGAGGGTAACATACACAAGCGCGAGCTTTATTCGTGAACCTTTCACTAAACTTAGGGAGCTCACCGAATTCACAAATACGGTAAGGTAAGGTTATTAATTACAATATGGCGCCTATCGGTAAGAAATAATAATAATGATTCGGTGCCACGAACTGGGGCCATTTTTGTTTCACGGAGATCGACCTCCTCCGTCTTATTCCATGATACATATATATAATATGATCTCTGATGTATGTGCAAACGTACCAAAGTAAGTGTGCGAGAGAGAAGGTATCGTCTGCACCGTAATGTTTTCGCTCACTCCTCCTACAGAGCTAGCAATATAGTAGTATTATATTACCACAATTTCCACTCTTCTAGAAGGCAGACCCTAGCGTGCAGTTCCGACAAATTAAATCCATATTCCGAATATCAGGAAGTGTCAGCGAGCAATCGCGTTTTGACCTTACCGTCAGCGCTCTTGACACACCTACACTGTCCATCTTTGGAGATTTCCTCGACTCACCGCTGGAACAAGGCAAGTGTGACGCTCTGAAATCGAGACTAATTGCGCGATACGGTCAATCCACAGATGCTCAGGAATGTAGCGACAAGAAGCCATCGATATTTCTGCAGCGTCTACGCAACTTCGCCTCCCGTCAAGCAGATCCCATTGTGCGCGCCGTCTTCATGGAGAAATTACCCGATGGCATGCGTGGCGTCGTAGCAGCATCTCGCATTGCAGATTTCAAACCCCTTGCGTAGGTAGCAGACCGATTTTACGAAGCCGTCGACCACAGAGCCTCCTCCTCTGGTGCCATGGTAATCGCCTCAGGGCAAAATCACCTTTTAGACGTTCGGCAGTTGGCTGAGGAGATCATTGTGCTTCGACTCAAGGTGGATAACCGCTCTTCGTCACGACAGAGTGGACACGATCAAACTCACGCGACAAGAACAGCGTACAGATCGATCACCATCTACACGCCGCTCAAACTACAACCCTTAGGTCTGTTCGTACCACAATAAGTACGTAGTCAGAGCCCATGTCATCAGCCTCGCCAATGGAAGCTTCCATTTGAAGCGTCGCCGGGAAACCAGTCGATTTCACGCAACGCTTGAAGGAGGATGTAGCATGCCACTCTTTGCCACTCTCGATTTCACACGACCATATTACCAAGTTTTCGTCGCACCAGAGAACCGTGTGTCCAAAAATAGCTATAATAACTCCGGTCTATTCAAATTTAATGTAATGACCTTCGGATTGCAGAACGCTGATTGCAGAAGCTTAAACTTTTCAGCGGGTAATAAATACGGCACTTTGAAGCCTAAATTTTTGCTTAGCCTACATTGACGACATACTCATCGCATCCACCGACGAACACCAACACAAGAAACATATCAAAATTGTTTTCAAACGCCTGCAGCAATACGGTCTATCGATAAACGTGACCAAATGCCAGTTCACGCAACTCCGTCGAATATTTGGGATACGAAATTTCCAAGGAGAGAACACGTCCTCTTCTTGTGAAAGTCGAGGCTATAAAATCGTATCCGCGCCCAAAAACCATCAGCGAACTACGACGCTTTCTTGGCATCGTCAACTTCTATCGGCGGTTTACCAAAGACGCCGCACCGAGTTCAGACGCCACTCCACGCCTTTCTCGTGGGAGCTAAAAAACGCGACAAACGTCCGATCGAATGGAGCACCGAAACTCTCGAAGTCTTCGAACCAACAAAGCAACTGATCGCAAAAGCAACTTTGTTCGTTGCTTCACCCAGCTGAAAATGCACCACTCATCATCCGCATTGATGTTGGTCCGGAGTACCATCGGAGCAGTCCTCGAGCAAATCATAAACCAAGTCTGTGAACCACTTGCATTTTACTCGAAAAGTTTACAGAAACACAAACCGTTACAGCACCTACGATAGAGAATTCTAAGCCATACAGTGCCATTAAATCTTTTCGCCACATGATCAAAAACAGGTCAGTAACCATTTACACAGACCACAAACCTCTCACATTTGCTTTTCTACAGGCCTCAAAGCCTTGCCACGTCAGCAGTGACAACTTGATTTCATCGGACAATTCTCAACATTGTGTACATCGCCGGAGAAGACAACATCAAAAATTTGCGCCTTCCCTAAGAACTAAAAACGCAATATTTATCTTACATCAGGGTATCGATCATGTAACTTTTTCTTTTACGTGAAAATGTGAAAAGTGAAAAATTTCTTTGAGATGATTAGTTAATTTCTAAAAATTAATTAATCAGAATACAGAAATTTTTCACTTTTCACATTTTCACCTAAATAAAAAGTTACATGATCAATACCCAGGAGTGTCCGTTTTTTTTGGACACTCCTGAGACTAACAAATGCCGAGCTTTTTATGTTGCGCGCGTATTCGGCAACTGTTTACGCGCAAACGGCAAAAGAGGGCAATGCGTAAGTAATCCGAGCATTGTTTTAAAACATGTGCGCATCGACACAACATCGACGAACGCTCGTAATAAAACGTAGTGCTCGTATTAGCATACAAGTTTTCACATGAACGCATTCTCACATATATATTATAATTAAAAATTGCCATAGAGATTTACTTTCAACTTATCAGTTGGATCAAGATAGGAGACAAGTTTTTTTGTGTTTTTAATCTGTGTTGATCTATAAAATGGATAAATATATAGTAAGAAAGACAAAAGTTCTACAAAATATAGATACATCGAGTTCTTCGTAGGAACCTAAGTATCCATACCGGTAATAAAGCATTGGTGAGTAAAGATTCTAATAAATAAAAACAATCAAAAAATTCTTTCTGATATATCTAAAATGGGAGAAAACATTGTCCAGCACAAGCTACTGACTTATCCCAAGAATAAAGATAAGAGAAGTTTTTAAACTGAATGGTTTCAAAAATTTAAATGGTTGGAATATTCAAGAGATATAGATGCCGCTTTCTGTTATCCATGTAGGTAATTTCATCCACTAGCAAGTAAAGAAAATGCATTTACTCTCACTGGGTTTCACAACTAGAAAGTTGTATTAAATAAAGAAAAAGGTTTTACAAAACATGCGTCCTCAGAGATTCATATTTTGACTATGAATATATGGGTTGAAAAAGAAAAACGTCAAGAAACAGGATCATCGGTGTCTACTATGATCAACAATGACGTTCTTATTTGTCAAAGATATTATATCAAATCAATTGCAGAAGTGATTCAGTTTCTTGTTATAAATGAACTAGCTCTTCACGGTACTTATGACATTGAAGAACATCGGGAAAATAGTCTATTCCGCAATCTCTTCGAATACAATACGAAAAGATGAGCAACTTGCCGACTGTATAAAAAATATTCCATCTAATGCCACCTATTTATCTCTTGACATTCAAAATGATATAACTCAAATAATGGTAGATATGGTAACAGAAAACGTCGTAGAAGATATTAAAAATGCGGATGTTCCATGGTTTACAAAATATTAGAAAATGGTACACAAGATAAGAATAATCGAGAGAATATTGCTATCGAAGTTAGATATGTTATAAGTGGAAAAGTCAAAGAATCAATCTTGGCAATAAAAACTTGCACTAGTTTGGATACAAAAACATTTACTGATTTGACATTAGGAGTTTTTGATGATTATGATGGTTTAGATACTTCTAAAATTCTCAGCCAGTGTTACGATACAGCAACCGTCATGAGTGGAGAAAAGGCAGGTGTTCAGACATTACTTCAAAAACGTTTAAACAGGAAAATACCCTATGTACATTGTTGTAATCATAGATTGCATTTAGTTATTGTAAAGTCTATAAATGAAATTAACGAAGTAAAACAATTTTTTGAACAATGTTCCATGTTGTATAATTCTTTTAAACGAGACAATGTTTCAAGTCTCTATGAAGGTCATACTCTTTGTCGTCTTTTAGAACAAAGATGGAGCGGACATATAAATGTAACACAAATTATTTTTAACAACTATAAAAAAATTACTGAAACTCTTGAAAAAGTTATAATAAATATAGATATTAGTGAATACATAGTAGAAGCTATTGGTTTACTAACTATTGTTAAATCTAAAGAATTTCGATTTTGTTTGATTCTAATGAAAAAGGTATTAGAACAACTCCAACCAGCTGATAAATTACTACAATCACGTGAATTTAGCTTAAGAGATTCAATAATGATTTTGAATCCAAAATCAAAAGAAAAAAAATCCAAATATGATAATCTTTGATGAACTGTTTCATCAAAGAATTGCTTTCGAAGACACATATAATTTACTAGCCACTACTAAAACTTTTGGTTGCAGCACAGCTATATGTGAATCTACTTTTTCTGTTTTGACGAGAATAAATAATTCACAAAGACTTTCAATGCATCATCAACAAATGGCTAATTTAATACTGCTTGCATTTGAAAAAGACCGTATAAAATGTACCCTTACGGAAAAAACACTGAAATATTGAGTGTTTACACTCAAATTTAAGTGTTAACACTTAATTTTGGGAGTTTACTCTCACATTTGGGTGTTATACTCAAATTTTGAACGTTTACACTGAAGCTTGAGAATTTACACTCGAACATTGAGTGTGGACACTCAAATATTGAGTATTCATACTCAAAATTGAGTGTATACTTTAAAGGTTGAATATGTACACCCAATGATTGAGTTTTTAAACTCAAGTTTGAGTGTGTTTCTCAAGTGTTATTCTCAAGAGTCAGTTGTTAACTCTCTGTTGAGTGTTAACTCTCATGATTGAATATTAATGTTGAAATGTAGTGTGAGAACGCTGGCAAACACTTGAGTATTAAAAAAGTGATTGCGTTAAATTTTTTAAGTATAATAAATGCAATAAAGTTAAAATATTGCGGTTGCAGTCTAATAAAAATTTGTTCTTAAGTTAAAAATATTTTTAAAATATTTTTTTATCTAAGTAAACTATAGTTAAGCTATATAGTTAAACTAGCTAAAATATAGGTAAACATAAGGAAAGTAATAATATTCACGTGTTTTTCACGTGTCATAAAGTTGATTCAAGTTGAGAGTAAGGGCCTATCCAGACAAACTTGCATAACCCTTACGGAAAAAACACTGAAATATTGAGTATTTACACTCAAATTTAAGTGTTAACACTTAATTTTGGGAGTTTACTCTCATATTTGGGTGTTATACTCAAATTTTGAGCGTTTGCACTGAAGCTTGAGAATTTACACTCGAACATTGAGTGTAGACACTCAAATATTGAGTATTTATACTCAAAATTGAGTGTATGCTTTAAAGGTTGAGTATGTACACCCAATGATTGAGTGGTTAAACTCAAGTTTGAGTGTGATCGACGATTTTCAATTGTCTGAGCAGTTAGCGACACATTCAGTATCTGTTCGACCACGAGACGTCTCGCGTGTTAATCCTTAAGTAAAGGAATCCTTTTTTTCAAGTTGTATAAATAAGTTGAGTGATTTGTAATTGTGCAATAAGCACATAATTGTTAGTGCCTCACAAGCACTTAAGTATTAGTGCCTCACAAGCACACAAGTATTGGTGCCTCACAAGCACACTAATGATAGTGCCTCACAAGCACATAAGTATTGGTGTTTCACAAGCATACAAGTGATAGTGCTTCACAAGCACATATATATCGGTGTCTCATAAGCACATAGAGATCAGTGTCTCACATACACGGATGCGCATTCTCGCTAAGTGAAAGAAAGCCATTTTACATTCGTTGGATCTCACAAGCACACAATAAGTCATCTCTCGAGCTATACGAGCATTCTATATCTGTGCCCTTCCTAGATGAGTTCATAAGATAAGTAATTACGTCATAAGATAAGTTCTTGCATGCTACTCATTGTTTATATAACAAATAATATATTCTGTACGTTAAATGCCGTATTGCGTTTTTATAATAACACTGCTTTCTGCATAATCATTATACTATAATTTATATCAGAATATTATACGTTTCATTCATGTATTTATCACAATACTGTTATGTATTGTGTAATATTTACTAATATTCATTATTATATATGATAAGTTTGAATTACATTTTTAATTACATTTTTTTTAATCGTTTGATTTGCTTACAGCCTTACAATTATGACTAAAACTCTTTCACGTGTCATAAAGTTGATTCAAGTTGAGAGTAAGGGCCTATCCAGACAAACTTGCATAATCGCATAAACGTATGTTTAAAGAAATTGATTGGTCCACAAACAAATGCATAAGGAAATGAACCAATCAATTTCTTTATGCATACGTTTATGCGACTATGCAAGTTTGTCTGGATAGGCCCTAACACTCAAATTGACACTCAAGTTGAGTATCACTCTCAAGTTGAGTGTCACTCTCAAGTTGAGTGTCCGAAATAATACTCAAATTGAGTGTTACTGTGAGTGTCTTTTTGAGTGTTTTTTCCGTAAGGGAATCGCATAAACGTATGTATAAAGAAATTGATCCGTCCACAAAGAAATGCATAAGGAAATGAATCAATCAATTTCTTTATGTATACGTTTATGCGACTGTGCAAGTTTGTCTGGATAGGCCCTAATACTAAAATCGACACTCAAGTTGAGTATCACTCTCAAGTTGAGTGTCACTCTCAAGTTGAGTGTCCGAAATAATACTCAAATTGAGTGTTACTTTGAGTGTCTTTTTGAGTGTTTTTTCCGTAAGGGTATCAATATGGACATACTTTAAAAAAAATTTAATAGCCTAAAGAAACGACAATTGCAACTGTTTTAACTTACTATTTACAATATTATCACAACATTTCATGCATTAAAGTTGTGCATTATTAATATTAAAATAAGTTTATAATTTTTCATTGGTATTATGCTTATGTTTATTTGTATTTAAAAGTTTATTATTATTTTATTATTTTATTATTATTATTAAATTTGCAACAAATGCCTTGTAAATCACAAGTTGTAATTACAAGAATTGCAATTAAAAATTACTAAATAATAGAGCCTCTCCTAAATTACTGTGAGCCTCCTCTACTGTTTGTCTCTAGCAAAGGCCCTGGTTTGTATACAGGGTGATTCTGAACAATCTTGGGACATTGAAATGTCGTACTTCTGAGTAAATTCTGAGAGATGATTTTTTTCATTACCAAAATTTTCTTCGAAGCTTAGTTTTTTCATTGACAAGTTATAAAGAAAAATAGTTAACTAATTACGGAACGAGTACGGAAGGTAGGCCGGGGCGACACAACTCACCGTCCGACACGATTACGTGGGACGCTCAGCCTCAGCTTATCCCTATACGTATACGAAACACACGTACATGACACATTCTCTATCTCTCTCTCACTCACTCACTCACTCACTCATTCACTTACTCACTCTGACTTATTCTTATTCTTACTCACTCACTATTATTTATTTTTATAATTGAACAACTAAGCTTAGGAGATAATTGTGCAAAGAAGTGTCAGAATTGAGTCAGGAATACAACATTTTTCTTAATCACTTACCTATAGAAATTGGTAACGATGACTTCGTGTTATTGTAGTTCCTTGGGAGATGGATGGATCGTAATCAATATTTCTTGTGACTTTTATAACTTTTATGTAGATATTAAATTACTGACAATCCACAGCTGAATAATTAAACGCAAAATATTCTTCTTTTATGAACTTACACATTTTCACACATTTTCACTCACTCGATCACTAAACACTGTCGACCACTAGCGAGTAATTATTTGACTGAAAATCACTTAAAGAAATACACGCAATACTCAACACGCGACACGTATTTACTTGGCGACAGCAAGGTCTGTTGATGAACGACGGGAGGGGGAAAGGAAAATCTTCACATGAGCGCCATTTTGGAGCTACGAAGTATGTGTGTATGTATATATTGATACATTGACAGCTCTGACAAAAAAATTTAGGTTAAATATCTAAAAAATAGTGACCCCGCCATTTTGGGGCCAAATGTCTAAATATGAGTGGGAAAACCTTTCTTTTCCCCCTCCCGTCGCTCATCAACAGACCTTAGGCGACAGCAAGCAGTTGATTGATTTTTGGTTATGGTTGTACTATGTTGGAATGTAACACTATAACTATTTGAAATAAGCGCCCCTAGTGACATACTTTTATACTTTATTCCTAGCGTCTGTGATGCATAGCTATAACTTTGTATGTTCTATGCTTCTTCTTGTCTTGTCTCCTTCGTCCTTGTGTTCTGACGTTCCTTCTTATAATACGAAATATAATCCTGTATGGCAAAAACGCTTATTCTTATTTCACGACATCCTACAGGTTATGGGCCCAGGAAGTATGGTCAATAGTCGTGATATTTGAGTAATACGCAATTATAGAAAGAGTGTGCTCTCTTTGTGCAAATTATTCTAAATAAAGAAAAGCGGCGTTCACCGGCAACATGGTGGAATCCACGTCCAATATTACTGTGAGTTTTCAGAAACTCAAAGGACGAGACAACTATATAAACTGGAAGTTTCAAATGAAAAATTATTTGCGACACGATAATTTATGGTGCGCCATTGCTGGCTATCCTGAAGGTGACAACACGTCTACACAAGAAAAGGCTCGACGAGATGAAAAGGCTTTATCTAAGATAAACCTCATGGTGGAACAATGTTGTTTTTCATATCTCATGACAAGCGAAACGGCGAAAGATGCATGGGACGCCCTTGAAAAAGCCTTCGAAGATAAAGGTCTTAATCGACGGTTAGGATTGCTCCGCAGTTTATGCTCAGTGAAATTGGAAAACTTCCCTACTATGGAAGCATATGTCAATGAGGTTATGTCTCTTTCTGAGAAACTTCGTGCAGTGGATAAGCCTGTGGACGATGAATTTCTCGGTGCAGTAATGCTGCAAGGACTTACTGAAGAGTATCAACCTATGTGCATGGCTCTCGAGCATTCAGCTGTAGCAATTACGAGTGATCTAGTTAAGACAAAATTATTACAAGACACTAAATGGAAACAAGAAACAAAGCAAGTTGCTATGTACTCAAATCCAAAAAGGGCATCAACGAAGGATAAATCAAAATCGAAGAAACCATGGTGTTTCAACTGTCGCATCGTCGGTCATCATACAAGAGACTGTTCAAAACCAAAGCGTGTCCAAGAAGTTGATTCCAAAGGATCATCAGAGAAGAAATATTCAGATAAAACTGGCAAGAAACCTGAAAAGAAAGATGGCGAAAAAGGACTATTCTCAGCACTCAGCGCTCATCATAATACAAGTGATTCACATAGCTGGTATATCGACTCCTGTTGCTCAAAAACTATGAGTTCAATTAAAGAACAGATGTCAAATTACTCCGATGAAACTGGTACAGGTATGGAGGTAACAATTGCAAATAATGAAAAATTATATAGCAATGGCACTGGTGATGTACCTATAAAAATACAAGGTCAGTCTGGTAATTGTGACAAAATTATTCGCAATGTAATGCATGTACCTAACTTATCTGTTAATTTACTATCAGTAAGCGAAACAGTTAAAAAAGGCTATGTAATTACTTTTGACTCTAGCGGATGTAAAATCTACGATGATGATGATTACATATTTCAAGGTAAAGTGCAAATGACAGGTTCTGAAGTCGGAGGAATATATAGACTCGATGTTGCGGATGACACCACAAATGTTAAAGCATCCAAATACTCTGAAACTGCAAAAATCAGCGTGGTATCAGAACAGCTCTGGCATAAAAGATTAGGCCATTTAAATTATAATAGTTTAAATCAGCTGAAGAAGGATCTTGCCACGGGGATAGAATTCACTGACGAACCTACGACTAATCGCTCTCCATGTGTACATTGCATCAAGGGCAAACATTCAAAGCAACCATTCCCGAGAAATGAAGACAAACGATTGGCTGCAAATAAGTTGAATCTAATTCATACCGACTTATGTGGACCCATGCCCACTGAATCGTGGAGCGGTAAGCGATATATGTTGACGTTCATAGATGACCATTCAAGGAAAATATTTGTATACTTCCTTAAATATAAGAGCGAAGTCAAAATGACTATTCAAGAATTTATAGCAATGGTAGAGAATGAGTGTGATACCAAAGTTAAAATAATTCGGTCTGATAACGGGACTGAATACTGCAACGATACTGTAATAAATTTTCTTAAAGAAAAGGGTATTAAACACCAACTAATAGTACCATATAACCCTCAGCAAAATGGTCTTGCTGAAAGATACAATCGAACCATAATGGATAAGGTTAGATCCATGCTACAGGACTCGAGCAGTGATCCAAGGATGTGGGCAGAAGCAGCGAATACAGCTGTTTACCTGATTAACCGTTCTCCTACGAAGAAACTCTCTGGTACAGTGCCACAACAAGTCTGGACGGATAAGCGTGTAGATTTGAAGCATCTAAGAGTATTTGGATGCGAGGCCTATGCTCATGTACCGGATAACAAAAGATTAAAGCTGGATCCTAAAAGCAAAAAATATATCTTCGTGGGATATTGCGAGAACAGCAAAGCTTACAGACTGTTCGACCCCGTGACTCACAATATAACAAGATCAAGAGATGTCGTATTCCTTGAAGATAAAGCAGGAAGAAGTCTGTCAGGAGATGAACAACTCGAAGATTATTCACAACAAATTTTACTTCTCTCAGAAAAAAAAATCGCAGAGTCAAATGCAGGGAGTGACGTCCAACATCTTCAAAATTACGACGAGGAGGAGGATATACATCATTCTCTGGAGGAAGATAAGATTGAGGACGAACACAGTCAACGCAGATATCCTTTGCGGGAACGCAGACCCAAGAATTTCCCGGATCACGTATTGTATTATACTAATAGTGAAACCTTTGAACCACTAACCGTAAATGAAGCTCTATCAAATGATGACAATTTAGAATGGAAAAAAGCTATGCAAGGTGAAATTAACTCTTTCCAAGAAAATAATGTCTGGCAACTTGTAGACAAACCTCCTGGTGTAAATATCGTAAAAAACAAATGGGTTTTTAAAGTAAAATGTAATGCCGATGGTGATGTTATACGATATAGAGCTAGATTAGTGGCCAAAGGGTTCACCCAAAAATACGGGATTGATTTCACAGAAACTTTTTCCCCCGTGGTTAAACATAGTTCTGTTAGAATATTGATCGCTCTTGCTGCTCAATTAGATTTAGAGATAGATCACTTAGATGTTCAAACAGCCTTTTTACATGGCAATCTAAAGGAGAAAATTTATATAACTCAACCTGAAGGTTTTACTAAACCTGAAGAAGAGCATAAAGTATATCTTTTAAAAAAGGCGATTTACGGATTAAAACAATCTTCCCGTGTTTGGAACAGTAAAGTTAGAGATGTACTCATCAAGATAGGCTATAAGCAATGCAAACATGAACCATGCGTGTTTGTAAAGAAGGGAAATAATGATTCTATAGTTATTATAGCACTCTACGTAGATGATTTTTTTATATTCTACAATGATATTAACGCAGTAAAGGTATTAAAAACTTCCTTGAAAAGTAATTTTAAAATCAATGATTTAGGTCCGATTACTCATGCATTAGGCATGAAAATTGAGCGAAACAGAGAGAAAGGCGAAATAAAAATAAGTCAGAAACAATATATAATTTCATTGTTGACAAAGTTTGGAATGCTAGAGTGTAATCCGGTAGGAACTCCTTTAGAGTCTAATGTCAAATTACCTATTACAGAAAGCGAAGAAACTAAAGAGAAAATGCCTTATCAACAGCTTATAGGATCTTTATTATACCTAAGCGTAACTACTAGACCAGATATTAGCTTTGCAATATCTTATTTAAGTCAATTTAATGTAAATCACACTAAGGAACATTGGCTAGCGATCAAGCGAATACTTCGTTACCTTAAAGGTTCAATGGATCTCGGGTTAACATATTCAAAAACTGAAAATTGTAAGTTAACAGGATACGCGGATGCCGATTGGGCCAACGATCCTATAGACCGAAAATCATTTACAGGTTACGTTTTTACCTATGCAAATGCTGCTGTATCGTGGGAATGTCATAAGCAAGCTAGTGTTGCGTTATCTTCTACCGAGGCCGAATATATGGCTCTCAGCGAAGCAACCAAAGAATCAATACACTTAAGAGCATTCCTAAACGAAATGTTAGGTCAAAATCATTTTGTCACATTATATAACAATAATGATTATGTAGATTTGTATAACGATAATCAATCTGCTCAAAAGATTGCAGAGAATCCCATCTATCATCGACGTACAAAACATATTGATACCCGTTATCATTTTATAAGGGAAAAAATTGAAGAAGGTAAAATTAAATTATCATATATGCCAACTACGACGATGATAGCGGATATTTGTACTAAGCCGTTACCTAGCCCAAAACATAAGTTATGCACTACTGGTTTAGGACTTTCAAAATAACCAATAATTGTGACTATAGTTTACATTATAGTTATTATTCATTATAATAATTATCTTTCTTCTTCTTATGATCAATATTCAAAGATAGCTCTATAAGTTTTATTTACTATCATTCCTTAAAGGTTTATATCAGTTATAGTATTAAGGGAGTGTGTTGGAATGTAACACTATAACTATTTGAAATAAGCGCCCCTAGTGACATACTTTTATACTTTATTCCTAGCGTCTGTGATGCATAGCTATAACTTTGTATGTTCTATGCTTCTTCTTGTCTTGTCTCCTTCGTCCTTGTGTTCTGACGTTCCTTCTTTATAATACGAAATATAATCCTGTATGGCAAAAACGCTTATTCTTATTTCACGACATCCTACATACTAGCGCTGCCAATCGTGAATGCAAGCGTACGATTGATTGAATACCTTCAATACCTTCAAAACGCGGTAATACAAGAAACGTAAAACGTATGATATTCATTTTCAAATTAATTAGAATAAATAAAAATGTTTAATAAATATTAAATATTTTTAAATATGATATATGATAAATATCATACGTTTCACATATTAAAATCGCACGCTTGCATTCACGGTTGGCAGCGCTAGTACAACCATAAACAAAAATCAGTCGACTGCTTGCTGTCACCAAGTAAACACGTATCGCGTGTTGTGTATCGTGTGTATTTCTTTGAGTGATTTTTAGTCAAATAATTACTCGGTGATCGACAGTGATTAGTGATCGAATGAGTGAAACGTGAGTGCAAATGTGTGAAACGTAAATTTATAAAAAAAAACATTTTTGTTTAATTACTCAGCTGTGGATTGTCAGTGATTTAATATCTACATAAAAGTTGTGGAAGAGTCACAAGAAATATTGATTACGATCCATTCATCTCTTAAGGAATTACAATAATACGAAGTCATCGCATTGATTGAGTTATATGAGTGACGTCCGGATTTGGAACTGAAATCAAAGGTCTTCCTATGAGGAAGTGCGCAGGTATGATAGGTCAAGTGGATGAGAACTGAGTGGGGTGAGAGGACGGGAATTTAACCCTTTCGCTACGGCAGTGTGCTCCGTCGGAGTGACACCGTTGAACGGGCCACCGTGCCGCCGGAGTAGCGGCACTGAACGGAGCACTGCGCCGAAAAGTGTGCATGTTGCGCTTAGGTAAAACAATGCATGTTTATATTTCACTTGTTTAAAACAAATGCGAACAAACCAGAGAATGAGACAAGTGTGATCGATGTGCACTATGCGTAAAAATAAAAACATCGCGGGTCTCATGGTCAAGTGAGGTCGTCGCGCGGATGTCGTCTATAGGCGACGCTCGTACACACAGGTCGTCGCGCGGATGTCGTCTATAGGCGACGCTCGTAGCGAAAGGGTTAAAATCGCCTCTATTTGTATCAATAAACTATATAAATCTTCAAATGTCAAAGACGCGTTACCCATTATTCTTTTTAAATGATGCTTCATACTTTTTACACCGGCCTCCCAAATTTCTCCAAAATGAGGAGAATATCCGGAATAAAGTTCCAGTCACAATACTGCCTGGTAAAGTGTAAGAGTAATTCGTTGTGATTGTCTAACAAGAATTTACTTAATTCTTTTAATTCAGAATGAGTGCTGATAAAATTGGTTTCATTGTCGAAATAGATTTTTGAAGGTATTTCACGTCGAAATGCAAATCGTCTTAGTGCTATTATGAAAGTTTCCGCGGATAAATCCGACATTAATTCAAGTATAGCCTTTGTTACAAAGCATAAGAATAAGCTGATATAACATTTTGATGTCTTGCAAGCACGACCTCTTCTGTCTTTTATGAGAAAAGGACCTGCATAATCCACGCCTGTGATTTGAAATGGAGATGATGGTTGAATGCGGTCGGTCGGCAAGTTACCCATTAGTTTGAATCGATCTAGGATTGTTTCTAAAACATATTATACAATCATGTACAATTTTTCGTGACAAACCCCTATCGGCAGTGGGCCAATATGTTTCTCTTATGTATAAGACTTGTCTTAAGTTCATCTTTCAGTGAATGAATTCATCAAGTTCAGTGAATGAATCGACTTAAGATCTTGACATACAGGTTATGTTTCATATTACATTTACATACAACGCATACAGCATAACATTGTTTTTGTATATTACAGAAGAATTATATTATTTTCAAAAAACAAAATGTACGAAAGCCTTTTTAGAACCGAACATTTATGTAAACAATTTAAATAACGAACAAAATGTAGGACATACAAAATCATATATTAAAATCAATATCGGTACGCAAACGTCAGACGCGTTTCGAACTCACGGAGTCCTCTTCAGCGACATACAAATTACAAGTCGTCTCATTGAAAATGGTAAAAAGAACCGGACCCCCTTCGCAATGAGAATGTCGTAGTCAAAAATCGTAAGATAATAATATGTTCCTCTGGATTAGAAAATTCAGTGGAGTGATGACCGTTGACAAGTCTCTTTAACAAACAATAGGTAAGAAAAATTGATTTTACAAATGTGAAATAATAAATAAATGTCCATCAATATGTTTATTTATTATTTGGCTGTTGTGATGAATCTTTGGTAATATTAATCTAATAAATTTTGTATCTTTGTCTTTATGGTGTGAGTCACAGGTAGTAAAATTTTTATTTTTAGTAAAATTTTGGGTAATTATGCACATTACCGGCCCCATCGTCGATTGCGATGACCTTGACATATATTGTCAAGGTCATCCTCCTGAGTGACCTTCGGAAGGTTTTAGCCGTCGCTCATTATTTATTAAAAAGTTATACAAAAAAAAGATTGAAAAATATAGCAGCTATTTTGAAAGGCTAACGACTATATATTTGCGTGGAAAGTTGCAAACCGACATCCTCACCTCAACCCCTGCTGCGGCCTAAAACAAGATCTATAATTGTTCTGTTCTACATGGGTTTGCGACTTCTTACGCCAACCGATATCTACCCTACCCCCACCCCCTGCTTCGGCTCAAAACAAGATCTATAATTGTTTTGTTCCACATGGACTAAGTAATCCCAATGGATCGAATATTTTCGAAATTGCTGAAAGCATGGTTTGTTTGGATGCATGTACTTCTGAATCGTTAACGTTAATCTGATACATAAGATGATCCGAATGACAGGACCATGAGAGCCCAAGTGTTTTTATATTCTGATCTGCACCTATTTCTAAAATGTCATCGGAATTGCCTGAATTATATTGTGCAAAATATCTAGATGGTTTGCTATCCACTTTTTGAGTTCAACCGAATTTGAGAATCTGCATTAATTCACAACACATTCGAGTGACTTCTTTTATCGAGTGAGTTCCGTGAAGCAAGTCGTCAACTAGCATTGATTTGCGAATAATTTGTGCAATCTTGAGATGCAAGTCCTTACATTTTTCCGCTAACTCGAACAAACTCTAATCGCTAGAAAGGAACTGGAAGCTATCCTATATGTAACCGTTTGCATTTCATATGTCTAAATAGGATCGGTGGGATTTGATCTTCACACAATTCTCTGCAATAAACAATGCTCGGGTGTTATGATTATTTATACGTCAATATATCATGGTTATATCTACGCTTATGACGTATGGATACGTGGGAAATCGTATGACAATTGATAGTAAATCCGATTGGATAGTAGAGCCAACCATTTGTAAATCATTAAGGGCCACTTCGATCAAACTCCGATTGACTCAATCGTTGATAAAAGGATGCCAACAAAATGGAAATTCAGTATGATCAACTGTATTTCTGGCGATATAATCACCCTAATCTCTAGTTTTTCGTTACACATCTTCTCATATACAAGTATTATAGTTAATAACGCAGGATTCAATATAATAGTAGCACATTGGCCAGGATACTCGATGTAACTATATTTAACTATTCAAAAATTAATTTATTTGATTAGTTTATTTGAGTAAATAAATTTGAAAAATCAATTTAATTAAAATTATGAAACATTCAAATAATAAACTATTGCAAACTATTGACAAAATGCAACGAACAAAATTTATGGATTTTGATAAGAATCATTTATTAGATATAATTTTTTTATTTAATCACATAATAGAAAACAAAAAAACTGATAATATATCTAATATACAAAAAGAAAAGATATGGACGAATGTAACAATTGAGTACAATAAGAATAGAACAGATATTAAGTCAGAAAAAAGTTTTACGTCTTTGTTGGGACAACATAAAAAGATGTGTAACAAAAGCTTAGAGGTTAGGGCGATTATATTGTCAGAAATACAGTTGATCATACTGAATTTCCATTTTGTCATGTTGGGAGTCCTTTAATCAACGATTGAGTCAATCGGAGTTTAGTTGAAGTGGCCCTAAGAGAAACGTTCGTGCTAGAAGGTACTGATGCGTCGAATACGACTCGCAACCTTGTGATTAGACTACTTTCTTTAACTACTCCATGATGAGACATGTAGTATACATGTTTAAGTCGGAATCATCGACACGAGTCATATGGTCTAACCTTTGATATTGTTGCATGAAATCAATGTATTTATCTGCTAAAGAATTATTTGCTCGTAATCTTTTCTCTAATGATAAGAAGCGTTGATTGCTTGTTCTTTAGGCTCTCTAACAAATCTTGAGCGCTTTTGAGGGACATTGAAACTATAAATCGACCATCATCTCTTGTTCTGACGCACAAAGTGAGATTCACAATCTTGTTCTTCAGCGGAAAGTTTTTTTCTTTGAGATAATTCTTTATTTCTCAAAACCGAGTGAGCTGATTTGATATATCCATTGTACTGAGATTACATGTAGTTTTTACGTGATTATGATAAATTTGTCTATGTTGAGAAATCTGGCCTGCACTACGTATCCTAATTGTGTTTTGTATAAGTGAGGTTATTCAACTGTTTTCGTTACAAATCAAATCCCAGAATATATCGACGCCTAGCAGAATATCGATTCTTTTGGACTGATAAAACTTTAGATCTGGAAGAGACACCTTTGAGATATCAAGTAAATCAAGGTTTATCAATTCGGAAAGCAAATTATCAGTAATTTTGGGAAGCAATAAGAATAATAGAGTAGCATTGTATGGACTCTGTTTTGATTTAATCGTCGTTACTGTTGATTCAACAGTTGTCTTGCTCTGATTAATGCCTATTATAGGAATATTTACCCTGATCGTAGCTAGATTCAAACGACGACGTACTGGTCGTCATAAAATTTGATTGCGATCCTCCATCAAGTAACGCGATGCAATCATGTGCCTTACCGTTGCTATCCATAATGTGAACAATTGTTGTTGCTAGTATTTTATGCATGTTATCATTAGATATTGCATGATTAACTATCGAGTTTGACATGAGCTGTGTTTGAGTATTTGATCCCTGTGAATCTGTCTTTTTTGTGTGTTGTGTATCTACTTGTGTAAAAGTATTAATGTGAATCAAAGTATTATGAGATTTATCGCATTTACGACAATGACTGCTTTTACATTCGGTGCCTTTTTGATTTACTCTTAAACTTGACACTTTTAATTATTTTACTCGAGTTCTGCATTCCTGTACAGAAAAACCAAGAAATGATTTACATGAAAATAAAGAGTGTGATTCCTTGCATAATGGACAAGTGAGGTTCTGTGTATTAGCGTGTGAAAACTTCGATTGACTTTGCTTACCTCCTGTTTGCTTCGGTCCTGAGCTTAGTGATTGATTGAATATGTCAATCCCTTTCTCGATTTTTTTCTAGAAAGTGACCTTTTCTCAAGAAAGCTTAACAATGTGGTTATGTGGGCGATTCGGTAGATTTCAATAGTTCTAACTCCCATTCCTTTTCCGTGTTTCGAACTTTTCTGATATAAGAAATATGAGTAAACTCTTATCTACTATCCCAAACTATCCTTATAGATCTACCGGTTCTTTGAAAAAACGTAATGCACGTATGTGACCCTGAATGGTTTCCGAGAGCTCTAACTAGTATAGACTCTTTTGTGATTTTTTGATCCCACAATTCCCTTGATATGATTATGTATCATAAGTGCTTTATTTCCGTTTTTCAAGAAACGACTATACGGATTGATAGTTTTGCAGCTAAGATATCTAAATGTTGAATTATTTTTGCGGCATTGTCTTTAAGTGCACTGCGCAAGTAATGAAATTTTTCTATGTCCGAGAATTTTGTCGTTTGTGTATATTAGCGATTGGAAAGTGTCACGAAAAATCGACCATTATAGGAACTATTATAGGAACCGTCAAAGTGTGGTAATTTCAATTTTCTTGGGCAACTTGACGCCTAGATCGTGGTATAGTCCTCTATTTGGATATTGAGTGATATGAACTGAATGATTTGTTTCAAATAATTCTTTCTTGCCAGTGAACAATAATCAACAACGTTTCTATATCTTCTAAAATGACTATCTAATAATATATCACCATGAAAAGTAACTGATATATTATACAAGGTGCTAGTTCAAAGTGAACATACATAAAGTGTATATTATCTAAATAAATTAATAAAATAAATAATATAATAAATTTAATAATATATTACCACGAAAAATAACTGATATGTTATTCAAGGTGCAAATTCAAAATGAACATACATACATAAGGTGTATACAGGGTGTTTGATAATTCGAACGTCAACCGTAAAATGCAAGTAGAGTAGGTTAAACTGAGTAGAAAAGTCCTGTATCATTTTGCGATTTTCGTAATAATTAATGAGATATTAATTAAAGAAGATCGACCAATACGCGCGAATCTAAGCGCGCGGCGAGAAGAGACAACCCACGATTATTGTGTAGCGTTTGAGTACGCGGGGAGAAGGAACAGCCTACCGTTATTGTCTAGCATTTTAGCGCGCGGGGAGAAGGGATAGCCACAACCATTGTTACGCGATTGTTTAGGCGCGTGACAAAGCGTTGCGAGAAGCGCGTAATACTAGAATACCGCGGCGACCGCCCCGAATTGTTCTCTCGCATTGTTTTGCATCTCTCTCTCTCTCTTTCTCTCCCTCTCGGTAGGCTGTTCCTTCTCCCCGCGCACTCAAACGCTACACAATAATCGTGGGTTGTCTCTTCTCGCCGCGCGCTTAGATTCGCGCGTATTGGTCGATCTTCTTTAATTAATATCTCATTAATTATTACGAAAATCGCAAAATGATACAGGACTTTTCTACTCAGTTTAACCTACTCTACTTGCATTTTACGGTTGACGTTCGAATTATCAAACACCCTGTATAAGTAAAATTGATTAAAATTTGACTCTAAGTGAAAGTACATAAGTGATATGTTATTCTTACAAGTAACCCTACCCAAGTGTAAATCACCGATTTTTCTGCAACTTGGCATGGTATTAAAACATCGAAAAATATTTGACACGTATTTTTTTATATCGGCCCGTTTTGCATTTTAAGGGTAGAAAACACCCTTTTTCAATAAAAGGGGATGAAATAAATATCTCAAAAAGTACTTATTATATTTTCATGAAACCTGTTACTCGGGGGTTTTCGAGGTCGCTGATTACGAAAATGATGTCAGATTTTCAAAATTCAAAATGGCGGATCCAATATGGCGGACAAAAAACTAAAAATCAATCGAACTTTCATGAAATTTGTCACTCGGTGGTTCTAGAGATCGCTGATTACGAAAATCATGTCAGATTTTCAAAATTCAAAGTGGCTGATCCAATATGGCGGACGAAAGATTAAAAATCAATCGAATTTACTTGGAATTCATTATTCAAGGGTTATCGGGGTCGCTGATTACGAAAATGATATCAGAGTTTCAAAATTCAAAATAGCAAATCCAGTATGGCAGACGGAAAAACTAAAAAATAATCCAATTTGTTTGAAACGTATTAAGGAGGGTTGATACCCTAAAATCTGTTCATCGACAAATATTTTTTTTATAATGCATTTGCGCACTTAAATATCATTTCTAACGAGATTGCTGAAAGGATAGAGGCCCCTTTTTGAAAAAAAAAAACTGTTAAACCAGCATTACTGTTTTTTTTTTCATTATATGTTTAATAAATAAAAGTTACAAACTAAATTTGGGGAATTTAATTCAGAGAATTTGTAGAGAATCAAATTCTTAAGAAATTCAGCAAACTTTCATTGAAATTCGTTAATTATTAAAAATGTTAACATTTTTTTAAAGAAGAAAATTTCAGTAGTAAATAAAAAGTATTAATAGAATGAATTTTGGCGATTTAATATTTTTTTTCAGGAAAAAGAGACCTTTTTCCCTTCATCCCCTTCATCGTTAAAAGTGATTTATTGCTATGTGTTTCAAGTCACGAATGAAATTATTTGAAGGATGCAATTTGATTGATTTTTAATTTTTTTATCCGCCATATTGTATCCGCCATTTTGAATTTTGAAAATGATAACATTTTCATAATCAGCGATCTCGAAAACCAACGTAAAGCAGCTACAAGATATGTTGATTTGATTTTCCATGCTGTACCAGTCTCGCTCTTTGCCGAACCAAGGAATAACCGACGTGGAGGTGGCGAGATCTATTCCCATTTTTTTTGTAATTTTTTTGTATTTTTAAACTTTTTTTTGGTATTTTTTTGGCATTATTTTGTGTGTTTTTTTTTTTACATTTTTTTGTATTTTTTTTAAATTTCTTTTTTATATTTTTTTCTCAAATTTCTCATTTGTTCATTTTAAGTCCTCACAATAATGTGGCATGTTTTCGTCAGTAATTGCAAAAAAGTGTTGTATGCACATTGATTGTGTGCACCATGCACATCTTATTATGGCAATGTTCACGCAGAAACTGCAGCCTGGCTCACAATTCTTTAAGCAAAATTCTACAGGTGTCTCGCACTTTTCTGGTACTTCTGTCAGGTAACCACTCTTCGACCAAGCGTATTTAAATAAATTCCCAAATCTTGACGATGAAAACTGATTGTGGATTAAAGATTGCATTTTAAGTATATTATTTCGCAAGTGCAAATTCACATCACAATCGTATAATAAAATTAAATCCGAAAATTGCCTAACAAAATTTTTCCACGGCCTGAAAGCATAAACATCAAGAGGTTGAATGAAACCAGTGGTTCCAGCAGGAATTGTGAGGACTTTGACATCTTTATTACCTTTATCTATAGCGTCAAACTTTCTTTCAGTTTGGCCAGTCCATGAATCTAATAAAAGAATAGATTTTTCTCCAGCATTTGGCAGAAAACATTCTTTAAACCACTTAATGGCAAGATCGGACGTCAATTTCCCTGATTTCGACGCAAATACTACGATGTTGTTTGCCCTATACAAATTTTTTTCTACAATTGGTCCGAATTTACCATTAGGTTCTTGCAGCACTATCAATAAAGGAGACTTTAACTGCCCGTCGGCAGAAACGATTGGCTGGATAGTATAACTATGGGTTAAAGAATTTATTGACTGTGCTATGCATTCAACTTTTGAAGAGCCCTTGAGTGTTAGCGTCCGACCTGCGTGCGTTTCTAAATTAAATCCTGACTGATCCGAATTAAAAACATTACTTTCTCCTATTAATAACAACACTTGTCGCACTTTGGAGACAAACTCATTGGATTTTTGTAATATTTCGTCCCTAGTTGCCATGTGTTTTTTAGTCACGAATTTATTAATTTTCCTGGATACGATTCCATGCTGTACTTTAAAATTATAAATCCATTTTGTCGAAGCAGTGAATAAATCACGTGACAAATCGACTTTTTCTCTTGCCTGTAAAGCCCATCTTTTTAGATCATTGTCATGAATTGGGAGGGATTTAGCCGACGCACTTTGAAATTGATCTAAAACGAATTTTGATATCTGCAGCAACTTTTCATGCCTACTTCCTTGTTTAATTTGTTCTTCCCATCTGTACAATAATGTAATATTTGCAACTTTTTTAAAATGGTGTTGAACTCTTCGAAGAGGAACGGGTTTCATCTTACCTGAACGCCAAAATTCTACGGCTTTTCTTTTGTACTCAATGTCCACGTCAATTTTCACTTTTTTTGATCCTATTTCTAAAATTTCTGAATCATTTTCGAAATCATCTTCTATGAAAACTGCTTCGGGATGCACGCTTTCGTCATTATAGCATAAAGTATCCCATACCTCAATTGCTACTCTTGTATCTATTGATTCCTTAATTAAATTTGCGATAGAGTTTGCAAGAGATTTTTCATCATCTGTGATGACTGAATCGATATCATATTCCGGCAAATCAAAAGTTTTTTCCAATAAACGTACAACGTTCTTTGGATTTATTGCCATTCTGCTAAATCCTGATCAATATCGAAACACTAAAAACTACAGGGTTAGGAAAGCAAAACACCTACTGCATGAATGCAATGAATTAGTGTCGAAGGATCCAAAGATGTGGGTGATGTGACAAAAGACGAGCGCTCGCCGAGTTCTACGATATACCTATGCCGATGTTGAATTGTTTTTATATCTTTGTACTTTTCCGTGTCCTCTCTTCTGTCACCTAAATTCGGACAGATATCTTGTCTTACGATTTATTAACTATTTCAACATTCATTTCGCATGTATTTCGCATTAATGTTAAATACATTAGGTGTTTTGCTTTTATTATCCTTAAAAAAAAATACGCAATTGCATATTGCAAATAGCATAACTTTTTTAAAACTTTGCGTTTTTTTTTGCACCAATTGATTCATATATCTGTACTTTAAAAAGTAGGTGATATCTCAAAAAATCATAAATGAAAAGGTCAAGCCATGTTCAAAAATAGACCCTCAAGAATTTGAATTTTTACAAATTTAAATGATTTTCTAATAATATATCACTATGAAAAGCAATTGGTATATTATACAAGGTGCCAGTTCAAAGTGAACATACATAAAGTGTATATTATCTAAATAAATTAATAAAATAAATAATATAATAAATTTAATAATATATTACCACGAAAAATAACTGATATGTTATTCAAGGTGCAAATTCAAAATGAACATACATACATAAGGTGTATATAAGTAAAATTGATTAAAATTTGACTCTAAGTGAAAGTACATAAGTGATATGTTATTCTTAGTGCACAAAATATAAAAGTCGTTTATTGAAGTTTGATTTGAAATTTATACAAGCCTGGACAATGAAAAATAGTTGCTTGTAATTCCAGAGTACTAATTTGTTAATGACTCGGAAAAAGAACATGGCGGCCTGCTCTCAAAAAACTTCGATGCGTTTCTCAGTATCCACTTAAGAATAATAATACTTACATTCCAATTCATCCGACACAACTTGCCTCTGACTATTCAATAAGTTAGTAGTACTGTTAAATATCAATCACATATGTCACCCTGCCCAGAGAGAGAGAAAGAGAGATAATGCAAATATTTAAATTAATCATTATCAAAACACTGTTACATTTTATACATGCACTTTAAGAAGCATGTCACTTACTTTTCAGAGTCAAATTGTGGTAAATTTTGTATCTATATTTTAACGATATTTATTTCGCACTTGTATCTTGAATAATTACAATAATATCTGATTTTTTATAGTTGTATGTTACGTCAGATAATCACTAACCTCTTTAAGTGTATAGCTTCTTTGTACTTGACATGAGAACTTTTTTACTTATGAATTTTGAGTTTATTTAATATTTACCCGTTTCAAACATACAACACTTTTTGATCAATAAATTACTCGCTAAAAATACGGTATAACAAATTCAAAATCGGAAATTGATACGAAAATTCAAAATTTTACTACAGAAAGGTTGGAGATTTTTAATCTAAACCATTTTCATAACTCTTTCATTTTAATTATTTATTCCATCCATCGAAAGTTTTTTGAGAGCAGGCCGCCATGTTCTTTTTCCGAGTCATTAACAAATTAGTACTCTGGAATTACAAAAACAACTATTTTTCATTGTCCAGGCTTGTATAAATTTCAAATCAAACTTCAATAAACGACTTTTATATTTTGTGCACTAAGAATAACATATCACTTATGTACTTTCACTTACAAGGGGAACACCAGAATTGGCTCCCTCCGATTTGGCTGAATTTTATATATGTTATAGTTCAGCCCTCCCACTAAATCGTGGTAAAAGGATACGATGCACCTCTCAAGCATTCGCGAGAAAAACACGTTCAAAGATTTCTATGTTGGTAATGTACCGAACGGTAAGTGTAGTTTGACAAGCAGCGGCGTGGTGTAATGAGTAAGGCGTCGGACTAGAATGTTGCATGTTGCTGGTTCGAGTCTTACCTTTATTTTTTTTTTTTTTATTGTATTATATTGTATATGTTTTATTTTTAATATTTAATTCTAAAAATTAATGTATCAAACAATTTTACAAAATTTAAAAATATAATTTATATTTTTATACGTTGTGTTTCTTAAAATTAAAATTTAATTAACACACACACATATTTATTATTATTTGTAAATTGTCATTGTAAATTTACGTTATTAAACTAAAATTTATTTGTTATGTAATAAATATATTTAAAATTATATTTTATTCTTCAAATAATTTTTATTCTTGCCGTCACAACGTTTCGTTTTCCCCTTGGTGACGGCATCTGTTGTTGTATAACGATACGATACGAATGCTACCTGAGAACTTGTTTTCTTTGTGTGGTTGCGATGGTTTAATTTTAAGAAACGCAACGTATAAAAATATAAATTATATTTTTAAATTTTGTAAAATTGTTTGATACATTAATTTTTAGAATTAAATATTAAAAATAAAACATATACAATATAATACAATAAAAAAAAAAAAATTATAAAAGTAAGATTCGAACCAGCAATATGCAACATTCTAGTCCGACGCCTTACTCACTACACCACGCCACTGCTTGTCAAACTACACTTACCGTTCGGTACATTACCAACAGAAACCTTTGAACGCGTTTTTCTCGCGAATGCTTAAGAGGTGCATCGTATCCTTTTAACACGATTTAGTGGGAGGGCTGAACTATAAAATATATAAAATTCAGCCAAATCGAAGGGGGCCAATTCTGATGTTCCCCTTGTTAGAGTCAAATTTTAATCAATTTTACTTATATACATCTTATGTATGTATGTTCATTTTGAATTTGCACCTTGAATAACATATCAGTTATTTTTCGTGGTAATATATTATTAAATTTATTATATTATTTATTTTATTAATTTATTTAGATAATATACACTTTATGTATGTTCACTTTGAACCTTGTATAACCTTGTATAATATATCAGTTACTTTTCATGGTGATATATTATTAGATAATCATTTAATTTGTAAAAATTCAAAATCTTGAGGGTCTATTTTTGAACATGGCTTGACCTTTTCATTTATGATTTTTTGAGATATCACCTACTTTTTAAAGTACAGATATATGAATCAATTGGTGCAAAAAAAAACGCAAAGTTTTAAAAAAGTTATGCTATTTGCAATATGCAATTGCGTATTTTTCTTTAAAGATAACTATATTCTTTGCACCAATAGTTTTGTTTTATTATTTTGTGCATAAAAGTATTAGGGTAAGACCTACCGAAAACTAAATATTTTACGAAATATTTTGTATTTTATATCAAAGTACTACAAATTTGGAGTTTTATAATTCGGAAAATATTTAATGAAAAACTTAATAAAATACTTAATGAAATAACTTAATGAAATACTGAACTTAATGAAATGAAAAATACTTGGTAAATGTTTAACTTCACAGACCCCCCTCCAATGACCTTGACCTTGACATATGTTGTCAAGGTCATCCTCCTGAGTGACCTTCTGAAGGTTTTAGCCGTCGCTCGTTTTTTATTAAAAAGTTATTAACAAAAAAAGATTTGAAAAATAGCGAATTGGAACACATCCACACGCACACACACACACCTCAACTTTGACATATGTTGTCAAGGTCATCCTCCTAAGTGACCTTCGGAAGGTTTTAGTCCTCGGTCACTGCTCGTTAAAAAGTTATGAACAAAAGAAGTTTGAAAAATTTGGCACTTATTTTGAATACACATTTACACATTTACCGCCAATGATCAATGAACAAAAGAACTTTCACCACATTGTGTGTGTATATGGCATTCCTACTATTGTTGATATTTGTATGACTTTAAAACGGAATCCGAAAGTAAACTAATATACGATAGATTTTCGTACAGATAACATTCTGATAATTTATCTTAAAATGAAACCTCACTTCGCATTGAAAAGTATACGCGTGGAGGCAGTGTGTTCCGCCCCCCCTACGGGGGGGCTCCACTACCGAAAAACTACACACATAAATGTGGGTGGAACTTGCTTCGTGTAGAAAGTTTCCACCCGTTAATTTTTGCGAAACGATTTTCACACCCATGCGATTTTCCATGCGGAGCGAGTTCCACCCGGCGAGGGGAGGTGCGGGTGGGGGGCCGAAGGCCCCCCGCACCCCCCCTTCGGTGTGTGTGTGTGTGTGTGTGCACGCGCGTGTCTGTGTGTGTGGATGTGTTCCAAATTCACTATTTCCCAAACTTTTTTGTTAATAACTTTTTAATAAAAAACGAGCGACGGCTAAAACTTTCTGAAGGTCACTCAGGGGGATGACAACATATGTCAAGGTCAAGGTCATTGGAGGGGGGTCTGTGAAAGTAAACATTTACCATATAAATATATATAAATTTTATGGGATGTAAATTGACCTCATAAGAAATCTTAATTAACGGCACATGTCTCATATTTTTACAATTCACCGTTTCCCAGATATTAAATTTTACCCCCAAGGGGTGGTTTTTGAAAATTTTTATTGACCAGTAAATTAACCCCATAAGAAATGTTAATTAACGACACAAGTACCGTATTTTTTTAATGTACTGTTTTTGAGATATTAACCCTTTCGGTACGGAGGACCTGGCCACGGTTATACATTCGTGGGACGAGGAAGTTTTCCGCGAGAGTGGTTGCACTGTACGGCAGCGTAAGCCGCGAAAACATGTTGCGGCATTCATAGAAATCTCAAGCGTGATTGACACTAAACTTTTCATTCGGACCGCGACAGTCATCGGTGACTGACGCTGAATTTAACGTGTTTAAAAACATTTCTAAAATGTTTATACTGCTTTGTCGTAACCCAAACCAATCCTCGGCCGAAAGCTGATTTCTACGGAATCTTATCTCGCGGATCAAACGGAAAGACAGACAAAACAGGCTTGGCGCTTAACGTTTTAAAACCATATCTATTTCTTCACAGTACATTAATTAAAGTAAATGGCATTGATATAAATAATATGTTCCAATATCACAAAATTAAAATAAATAACAAAACTAATAGTGTAACATAATAAATAACAAAACTAATAATGTAATATAATCAACGATAAAACTAATAGTGTAACTTGGTGTGATCAAATTGTAAGTTACACATTCAAAAAATTAACGATATAAGCAAACATACCAATTTGTTTTTCGTAGCTTATCTATATATTATAAAACATATATAATTAAGGCACGCTGTTGACTGTTACTAATTATATAATGGAACGATTAGAACAGCCGGGAATTTTAAACACAGAATAGTAAAGTAATGCGTACTATAGAGAGTAATCATATCCACATAACTTTCCGTTGGTGCTGCTAATGGGAGACGGTAGCAACCACATAACTTCCGTGGATGCCGCCAATTGGCGGCAGTAGGACCCAGAGAACGTTTAGTGGATGCCGCCAATAGGCGACGGTAGGACTCAGAGAACGTTTAGTGGATGTCGCCAATTGACGGCGGTAGGACTCAGAGAACGTTTAGCGTATGCCGCCAATAGGCGGCGGTAGTACCGAAAGGGTTAAATTTCACCCTCAAGGGGTGGTTTTTGAAAATTTTTAATAAATGGTAAATACACCAGAGAGGGTGTGAGAGAGTGAGAGGGGGTGAAAGATGATGAAAAAGTGTGAGATAGAGCGAAAAAATGAAAAAATAGAGAGGGAGGAAGGGGGCGTGGTGAGAAAGGGGGGTGAGGAGAGGAGAGGGTGAGTGGAAGTTGGGGGAGGTGTGAGTGAAAGGTAAGAGAGAAGAGAAGTGTACATATGACTTCTGACAGAGAAGAAAATTTTTCATGAAAAACATCAATTTTTGACCGTTTGTATGTCCAGAACTTAACCGATTTTTTTTTTTTGGCTTAATTTACTCGTGGCGATGCTACTTTTCAGAATATGCTACATGCATTTCAAAATTTTTTATATTTTAATAGTTCTGTACCCCCAAAAAATCGACTTTAAAAGTTCTGGATAAGAGACTTGTAGCGTCCAAAATTTGAACATGGCCGGAGACGCTACCGCGTCTCCTGATACCACAATGTTATATATCTTTATCTCGGAAAGTTGATTTTTATGTATATTTATTATTTATTGTTTATTTTTTTGTTTATCTTTTACCCCCGTCCGGATTTTATTTTTTCGACTGTATATTTCTAACGCACTGATACGAAATGTCCTTATATTGTAATGAGGTTTTTACAAAGTAATGTCACTGTTTCGTTATTTACTGGATTTAATTGTATGATGCACATAATCTGTAAGTTTTCTATTTATTGAGTTTTCACTTTATTTCTGTGATCATTTACTGATATTTGTGATTCCAATAGCTGCAAGATTGATATAGTTTGAACGCAATGTCAACAAGTTCGATATTAGCGTGCGTTATCCATTTCATATTATCATATGTAACATTCTTCACTTGAGAAGGCTAAACTTGAGGCCGACGTTGTGATTAATATTAATAAATTGGCCAGACAGGTTGAAGATATAGAAACGTTGTTGAATGATTTGTAACGATGAACCCCAAAATTACATCGTGACTGCCGGGACCGTACATCCGTCTGAGCAGCAAACGGGGCGCGGTGCGCCCCACATATTTTTAAACAACACGCTCCAAGAACGTGCGCTTGAGGCCACACAGCCTCACGTTTGCCGGAGAGCCGAGCGATTCCGGGAAGGGCCGAACGTCGCCGAGCGAGATAGCGGCGCCGGGGTCTGTTCTCCCGCTCCGTACCGTCATCCCCGGCGCTCGCATTTTACTGGCGGGGAATGATTCCCTTCCAAGAGGCGCGATTTCGTATAAAAAGACGCACGGAATTATCACGTTACCGATTCCCGAGCGAGTCAGTTTCCGCTGTAAAGCATCCGCTGAGCAAGCATTAGAATCCGATCCAGAACGATGAAAACCAGGAGGTTCAGAGTGCTCAGTCTCCGCCGAGAGTTCTGGGCAGTCGACTCCCATCAAATAACAGCGCCATTGGGTTAGAGAGTACTCTGCCTCCTCCGAGATTTCTCGGCCGCTGCCAACCGCGGATACCAAGTATACGTGGGGTAAAGCGTGCTCCGCTTCCGTCGAGGTTTCTCGACACCCATTGCACCGAACACCTGTGCTCATTCCACACGTCGATCACAGTGTTGTGAGGCGGGCCCCCTTTTCTGGCGCATGCGCGGCCATGTTGTCTGTTAGGCTAGTATTAACAAACACGTATCTAGACGACTGTTTGCAGAGGAGGTATGGGCGCGAAAGTTTTGGCGGGTTCAACGTGCAACGGACAACGGAGGACTATAGAAACATATATACACATACATATATATATATATATATATATATATTTCCATAAAATAATTTAAAAAATTATATTTTTCCTTAAGGGGGCATATACCTTTCTCGGCTTCAAAAAATCGATTTTTTTTTTATTACATATTTTAAAAGATTAACATTTCAAGAATGTATATCCGAAGCCATTTGAAGAAATTCGAAAAATTGACGAAGTTACAGTACTTTATACTGACCGTCGTCTCGGCACCTCATAAGCCGTTACGGCAGAGCACACAGGTAGGTAGATACTTTAAACGCATTTTTCTCGAAACCGTGTTTTCAAAGTCGGTACCATAAATATCTCAATAACTATTTAACCGATTCCCATCCGTTTTTTTTTGTCTGAAAGCTTATAAAATTCTCTAGTATTTGACCCATGATTTTTTTGATATCTTAATTTTTTATATTTTTTTGGCACGTTTAAAAATGAAATTTATACGTGAAAAATGATACCTTAAGTTTGAACATCTGCCATTTTGTTTTAAATTCGAAATTTAAAAAAAGAATGGGTCAAATACGAGTAAATTTAATAAACTTCAAGGTGCAATATTGCTTTTTGATTTCATATGATTGGATAAGAAGCAATCCATGGTACCGCGATTTAAGTCCCATCGTGCATGGTCAACTTCGGGGAACTGCAGGGGGGGTAAAGGGGGTTATTTTATTTCAATAAAAATTGAGTGACAAGTCTAAAGTATGTTCTTTAATATATAAAAAACCCGATCCTTATGTGCCTTTTTGTTTCTTGAAAAAAAATTAGTGAAAAAGAGCTATTTTTCGGGCCGAGAAAGGTACATGCCCCCTTAAATTACAAAAACTTACAAAATTATATGGGTGACCAATGGTACACCTTTTTACATATGGAGATACTTCACTGATGCTACGTTCGCCGCGCATGCGCCAGAAAAGGGGGCCCGCCTCACAACACTGGTCGATCAGCGTGCAGTGGAGTGTTCTCCACTACCACCGAAGGTATTTCGACCCAACCGTCTCATCCTTCCTTAACGCAAGATCCCATCCGTCGCGTTTCCATACATGCGTAGCCTCGCGCCGTCATTCGCGAGTACGGAGTTCACAACTTGACGCACTTTAAATCCCCGAAAACAGGGCCTTTAAACGCCGTACCGTGACATGCCGATCACGCGCTGCGTGTGCGACCATTCATATACACTACTGGTGTATCTACCGTTTGCCGCACGTGCTTCGCATCCCATTGTAAAGATGCTCTTTCGTCACTCTCATATTACGATCAGTCTCATATTACGATTGTATTTTCTGTCTTAATAAATTGTTATTTTGTTTGTTAAACACGACTCTCGTTCTTGAGCCCTATTGAACCCCGATCCTGGCGAGCTAGTTCCGTGCGTTCGATCAACAGAATTGTTACAGATTTGACTCTGAATTAGTGTGGATGGATGGTGTCCAAACTGGCCTCGCGTCTGGTATGAGTTCCTTGCATTCGAAATTATATCAAAATAACTTTCTTCGAAAATATCTCTTTGTTTGATTTGTTCTTCAAAATCCTCCTCCGTTGGTATCAGTCGCTCTATTTCCGATTGACATTTTTCGAACTCATAAAAGAGTTCTTCAGTTTTTTAAAAACGGTGCTCTAATCCTATGATTATTGTCTCGTCGATCGGTTCCGCTGCACCTGCTGGTTTGATTAATGTATTGACGTATTTTTTGAAGCTCGTTAGATGGGCTTTAATTGAATTGCGAGCTTGAATGAGAGGCTTTAATTCTGCTAAATCAGTCATTTTGTTGTGATATCAATGCGATAACGTATTGCGTAATAATTATGCGTAATAATAGCTTATTGACACAAATATTGAGAATGTGTATGAACAGGGATAGATATAAGAAAGAACTCACGCTCTTCTGCTAAGCTGATTGTCCGTTCTTTTCTCCCTGCTGTTCCTGCTTCTGTACGTTGAGCTGCTACATGTCGTGTCATTGTTTTCGGATTAACTCTCTGTATATTGACAATCCTTTGACTCGTTGCTGCGATGATCCCTGTATCCCTCGCGTGATGAGGATATTGAATCGTCGTGTAACTAAGTCAGCATTTGTTACGCGCAATGTTTTGCTCGCAACAATATATCGTGCGTGTACAAGGATACTTTCGTGTTTCTTGTGCACAATGAATCTTGATGCTTAGCGTATCGCGTATGCATATGTAGGTTAGGTTGCGCATTCGATTGTTGCTGTTGATTAGATCCGGCTCGAAGGACCAAGAAGTGTTCGTTGCTTGAGCTGAGTGGACTGTATGAATGTTTTGTATGACAAAATGAGTGACTTGTTGTACTCGTTTATGTATTTATTGCCGTGCTGTATTACGCTTCTAATACGCATACACTTTTTTAAGACACGCTATAATAATAAAAATTAAAAAAATCTGAAGAGAAAGATGCGTCGGTTAGCGTGGGGTGCGCAATTCAAATAGGATAATATGAACTAAATCAAAATATTGAACACAATTTTTAGTTTCATTAAGAAATTCTTTTTTTTACTTAATAATGTTTCTGAAAAATTTGAAAAATTTCTCGGTATGCCGAATAGTGATAACATTGCAGCAACATTAGAATAGTGACAAGTATAAAAATATGTTATTAAAATATACAATCAGGGGTGTAAATAGAGCGCATGCGACAATGAATTTTTTCAAGAAAATTCTCAGCCTCTACACTCCAACTCTGACTCTCACCTTCAAGAGGTGCTGTTAAGTTGAGTAATCAATCTGAAGATTGGATGAAAACTCCAGTGGGGACAGTTGGGTCAACGAACAAACGAGAGATGAAGACTTATTAAGGTGCTTCAGAAAATCCGAGTAACAGTTTAGTAAGTCAGAAGCTAATAGAGCAGGATAGCTTCTTAGGATGGCGACCGGCATCCAGGTCCCTAACGAGTAAGGAAACTGCTAGGGGACACTCTCCTTATTCTGGAGAATGATCTATCGCCGTTGCTTCGATGTTTTCTACCACTGGTGGAGGGCAGCAGCAACCAGGGCCGGTTCTAAGCTAAGCGGGGTCGGGTGCTAAATTAAAAAGTGAATTAAAAGGTATATCATATAAATTCTATTTCATATTTATTAATTTCTTATTAAAAACATACATTATCTTATAAAAGCATTATACTTTTGTTTGCACAGGCCCGCTAAATTTTTAAACTTAGTAACAGAACTAGTAATAAGAACTAGACAGCCTCTAGGAGAGAGATGCAATGGGTCACGTGACCAACTGCTCCTGATTGACTGGCATAATCATCACGGATTTTGAACTTGCAATGAGAGAGGCTACCTCTTACAACATAGTGTAAGAGAGAAAAACTTTTCTTACTCTCTATCTTTTGTCACTCTTTTCGTGAGCATCAGCGTTATACATTGGATGTTCGGTCTATACTTACTATGTCTATGGTCGCATCTCTCTTTTACAGGTTCTCTATTTGTAGCAAATTCGGCTACTTGGTTAATACGGGAGAGCGGAAGCGATTAAATCGCGGGGACGATCAAACTGCGGGACTGCGTGCACCGGTTGCACGGGCCTAACGCCGGCCCTGGCAGCAGGGCCGCCAGTAAATAGAAAGAGTGAGGCGCCTGGAACTTAATTCCTATAGCAACTCACTATCAGATTTTCTACAGGCGACAGAGACATAATCTCAGAACAGCTGTAGTACTGCGGTGCAGAAGGCAAGCGGGAAGCCACTGCACTAATTTATCCTTAGAACATCATGATGAGGAATCAAATACAAATAGCCCCGAGTCCTGGGGCCCTTATTCCTTAAATGGAACAGGGGTGCGAAGAATCTCCCAGGTCAAATTGATGAATGTTTATAGGATAGCCACATGGAATGGGATCCCTGTATGAGGGAAGTAAACTTCATAATTTAACGCGCGAAATAAAACACCTTAAAATTAGGATCTTTGGAACTTGTGAGGTCAGATGGCCCGGATCGGGCGAGATCAGTACAAACGGCTATTCAATGTACTACTCCAGTTTGTCTGGCACACATCGAAACGGGGTGGCAATTATTCTGGAGAGTAATCTATTGTCGTATCGATGTTTTCTACCGCTCTCGGAGCAAGTGACGCTGTGCAGCTACAAAGCAACTCGGTAAACATAAATATCATGCAAGTCTATGCTCCCACTGTAGATAAAAGTGACCAGGAGGTTGAAGAATTTTACGAATAAATAGACGAGGCTTTGTCGTACACAAAGAATCATGAAATTAACATCATCATGGGAGACTTTAACGCTAAGATTGGAAATACTGATACCGCCGGGGTAGTAGATTGCTATGGACTGGGGGCCAATAATGAAAGGGGAGAGCGACTGCAATTCTATTTGGATAAAGACACGGTGATTTAGAATATTTGGTTTCAGCTACCCAAACGAAGATTATACACGTGGAAGTCACCACAGGATGGCCAAAACGGCAGAGTTGTAGATAGATTTTATTCTGACGAACTAACGTTTTAGAAATGGCGACTGGTCCGTGAAGACATAATCTCCCCCTCCCTCCCGACGAGGACATTACCCATGATTATCGCTTGCTTTGTACAAAAATAAAAATACGTCTGAAGAAGAGAGAGTTGCACCCAAAGCACGTTTAAAAATACAATCTGCTACTACTAAAAACTCCGGAAATGGCGAGAAGAATGCGTGAAGAGATTAATTCGGAATTGGCGGGTCCAAGAGTTCGAGGAGGATTGCATGGAAATTGAAAGAGGTTTAAATCAATAACTCAATCTAGCGAAAAACACTTCACTAAAGGAGGTAAAAAAAATAAAAAAAATAAAAAAAATGACTGGATGAAGGAAATTAGAATTAATGGATCGCCAACGATCCTATAAGAACAAGGATTGAAACCAGTACAACCTAATCAATAATACCATACGTAAGCAGATTAGAGAGGCTAAGGAAGAATATTTGAGAGAGTCGTGTGAGGAAATTGAGCGATTGCAGAGGCTACATAATGACTTTTACCTTCACAAGCAAATAAAACAATTTTTCGGTATAATCAAAACACGTGGTGCAAATCTCGTACGGGATGCGAACGGGAAATATATTCTCAGTTCCGAACACTGACGCACTGAATGGGCAGTATACAACGCCTTTTCGATTCGAATCGCGGCTAACTGCTAAATAATGAAGAAACGCTAGAAGGCCTAAGTACTGGTATCAGAGGTGACAGCGGCGATTCAGAAATCTAAGAACCGCAAAGCTCCGAGACCTGATGAAATCCCAGTCGAGCTGCTCAAGTTACTAGACGAGAAGGGAATGAAGAGACTAGCAGTACTGTTTAATAAAATATATTAGACTGGGTAGATTCCTCGCGAGTGCAACGTTTATACCGCTACCGAAGAAATGCAAGCCAAGCACTTGTGCTAATTTTCGCCTAATTAGTTTAATGAGGCATTCTCTAAAAATTCTATTAAAAGTTATACAAGATCGAATCTATACTTGCGAAGGTATCATAAGCGACTCCCAATTCCGAGGTGGTCTTGGAAGACGTTGGACACGAGGGAGACGTTGTTTTGTATAAATGTTCTCTTGCAAAAGTGTAGAGAATTCCAAAAATCGGTATACATCTGCTGTATTCATGTGATTTCGAGAAGGCCTTTGACCAAGTGCAACATCTACAGTTGATTACGGCGCTTCGAGAGATAGGGCGGACCATCGAGACGTGCGACTACTGAAGAATCTTTACTGGGACCAGACAGCAACAATTTATGCGGATAATAAGCTAAATAACCGCGTTCCCATCAAGCGCGAAAGAGCATCCGAAAGGGCTACTTTTCAATGTGTACTCCGAAATGATATTTAATGAAGCGCTAGAAGGCCATATGGAAGGTGTTCGAATTGATGGTAAAATCATCAATAACATTCGATATGCGGACGATACGGCTTTTTTAGTTGAAAACTAAACCTTCAAATCCAAGACCTTCAAAATCTGTTAAACTTTGTAAACGAGGCCTGCATGAAATATGAGCTGACCATTAATATACCGAAAATCAAACTAATGATCATTAATAAAGAAGAAGTTACCCCCGCGAACCTGCAAATTCGCGGAAAGATTATTCAACGGGTAACACGCTTCAAACTTGGGGGCATGATTAAATGAAACAGGCAACTCAGATGAAGAAGTACGATCTAGAATAGAGATAGCAAGATCGACTTTTAAAAAGATAAAGTCTATTCTCTGTCAACATAGCCTAAAAACGAATATCCGCTTGAATGTCTTCCGATGTTATGTATACTCCACCCTTCTCTATGCTTGTGAAATGTGTACACTTAAAGTGAACATGATGAATCGCCTAGAAGCATTTGAAATGTGGTGTTATCGCAGAGTGCTTAGAATATCTTGGATGGAGTATGCGACAAATGAAAATGTCCTTTGCAGACTTTATAAAGAAAGAGAACTTCTAACATCCATTAAGGGGTGAGATCTAGTCAGAATTTTCAAAAAATCGATTTTTTGCATTTTTTTAAAGTATGATGTCTCGAAAATATTCCCTGAAAATTTCAAATCGATTCAACAAATAGTTTTCGAGATATCTTACTAGAGAAGGCAGAATGTTACGAAGACAACAACAAATCGATATCTTGGAAGCTTCCACATCGGCAGAACAATTGTTATATAGCCCAGGAATCGATGACTCTATGTAAGTAATTTAATAATTACAATTTCTGCATATAAATCGAGAGTGAGTTTGTTTAGGCGTGGTATTACTCGTTCGTACTTTCAATTTTTTAAAATTTATAACTTCAAAACTATGGATCTAACAAAAATTTTATAAGAATAACTTTCGTTTTTAAATTGCCCAAAATATTAAAAAAAATTTAATTCTTTCCAAAAAAAAATTTTTTATAAACAATTGTTTAAACAATAGCCGTTAAACAATTCAATACTTGGGTTTCTGGATAAACTAATGTCACATTTGGATTCAGCAGATCAAAATACATAAAAAAAACTTTACTTCATCCAATGGCCTCAAAGTTATATGAAAAAGTAATACCAAACCTAAACTAAAACTTTAATCGCGTTTTTCTCGAAACTATGTTTTCGAAGTCGGTGACCATTGTAATTCAATAACCACTCGATGGATTTGGATGAAATTTATAGAGCTTATTAAAAACATAAAAAACTTGTACTTGATCGAAGGATTTTAATTTTTCTTAAAAATTACTATTTTTTTTTAACAATAAACAAATGTTTTTTCCTCGAAAAATCGCGAAAAAGCTGTTAGAAGCCGCCATTTTGTTAATTTTCAAAAAAAAAAAGCTTCGATCAAGTACAAGATTATCTATTAAACTAATGATTTTTTTTGTTTCGTTGATTTCAGATGATCTGGTGGAATGTTCTGATGGTCACCGCAAAGCACTACTTGTCGGACGGGGTCCAACAAAGATGGCGATAACTTTATCAAAAATTAATATTTTTTTTTGAAAATTTAGTGAAGTCATGTTGAAACATAATATAATAACTCTGTAATATCAGTTTTATAAAATAAATTTAATTACAGTCAAAAAAAATTATTTAAAATTTTTTCATGCCTCTGACTAGACCTCACCCCTTAAAAGACGTAGAGTAGAATACCTGGGACACATGCTACGAGAACCTAAATACAGATTACTACAAACTATCATGCAGGGAAAGGTTGAAGGTAAAAGAAGGATCGGTCAGAAGAGCCTGTCATGGCTGCGAAACATAAAAATTTGGACGAGACGAAATCCGGAAGACCTGTTCAGAGTCGCCCTCGATAGAGACGCGTATAATAAACTCATCGAGATAGTCATCTAAGTTCGGAGACAAGCATGATACCAGAAGAAGAAAGTATATAATATTTTTTCAGTTTGTACCAAAAACTATAAAATTCGTTACAATTCGTGTACTAGGAAAATATAAAATTGTGGGAAAATATAAATATAAAATCGTTGTTTTCCACAATATGATATGTGTCTTTTATTTATTCCAACTGTATCATAGTCATGCACTTGACACATTTTATATTAAATATTGAAGCTAAACCCAACCACTTCTACTATATTCAACAAAGATATTATCTCTTTACTGTGTGCATGTCAAATTGTCACCAAGAGTATCAATGAAATGTCGATCATGAACGATTTGAAAATTATTATTTGTCTCAGTAAAACTAGCATTCATTTCTATCAGAAACTTTGCATCTTTTTTACTAGATGTAATTTTTGATAACGTAATTTCTGAAAACCGCTTTAATAATATGCTTTTGTTTTCATAAAAATGCTTTTTTACTAGTAAATTTTTTTATTAGTAATAGTTTGATTTTTGATGATTTTCGACTCGCTTACATACGCTCAACAACAGAGGAAACTATAAGTGATGCGCATACTGTCGAATTTCATGCAATGTTACTAAATTAAAAAAGTAACTTAAACTTTTGAAACTGATTGTTGACATAAGCAATCTAACTTTTAGCAACGAAAATATACCGCCTATCCTTACGAGCCCAAACAAACATGAAAATTATCCGCTTGATCTGCGATAATTCGCCCTTACTCTATGTTACCTGCTTGTAGCGTTTAACCGCAGGACAACACGGCGAGAAAAATATGACTCAAATATACTCAACATGATGTCCATTTGAGCTCGTTTAAAAGAATATCGTGAAAATAGTTTTATAGACATGGAAATAAATGCCAAAGATATAGTAGCTCAAATGAATGTTTCTCCAGAGTTTCCATTCATGTCGCAATTTCACTTAAGAAAACGGATACCTCTGTAAACTTCCCCCACTATTATTATAGAAAAGAGTTCGAGTATACGGCATAATTAAGTGCTAATTTTAAACTAATTTGTTGCTTTAGTAAAAATTTTTTGTTTTTATCTATTCGCAGGAAATTGATATAAAAAAATGGAGGTGCTGCCTTCAGTTAGATGAAGCTAGATTTCTATTCTTAAAAAAACATGTAAAAAAAATAAACAAAAAACCAACATACCAGAATTTTGTGCTAATTTTGAGTTCTAAAATACTGCAATCGAAAAGCATATCGAAAGTATTGAATAGTTATTTAATAATACTATCAGTTATTGTAACCGTATAAGAACAAAACGATCAAAAATAAAAATTTACCCATAAAAGTTTAATACTAAACCGTTTCTCCAAATACTCGTAAAATATGTTATTTTGGAATTTGTTTTACTCATGAAACTTTACAAATTATTAAAAACGAAAAGTACAAGAATTAAGTGTAATAAGTGAGTTAAACAAATTAGTTACTGTGCCAAATTTGGTCTTAATATGAGTCTAGAATTATATATGCTCTTAAAATATCCTGGTTTCAAATTTAGTAACAACGGTCATTCTCTTTTCAAATTTAGTGTTCATTATTTAAGTTAAAAAAGTCATTCACAATGTGGCAGTGCTAACATTACGAAAAAAGTATGTTGCTTGCTGAATTAGTTTCTGTGTCGAATTTAGTTTTAAAATGATTCTAACATTATGTCACATAAGCCTTTCTAAATATATTTATTACATATTCTAAAGCCAACAATTATATTATACGACCATAATAAAATAACAACATTTATTTGATATTTTATTGATTATTATTGACTTAACAAAAACGGAAAATATTTCTAACAAAATTAATTCAAAATATATTTTTACATTGAAATGCATGCAGCAATTTATTTAACAGCAATTTATTTAAAATACTTTATTCTTGTCGTTTTACATCGCTACACTATTACTTGACTTTGTTAATTTAAAAACATATATCGAATTCGAAATCAGAATATTTTTAGAGTTTATCATTCTAGAATCATTTTAAGACAAAAATCGATACAATGATTAATTTGTTTATAGACAAGTCAAATAGACAAAAAAATGAGCAAATACGTTAGTACAAATAAAACAAAAAATATAAATCAATTCAGTAGAATAAATACGTTTAAACATTTCGGCTTACAAAACCTTCATCAGTAAACATACGAACTGAAAGAAAAAATACATAATGTGTAGACATAGACACAAAGCATGTATAACTGAACACGCATAAACTAAAAGAAGAAAGTATACTTGATGTAGATATAGGTACAAAGAGTAGATGATTATAATGTGTTCAAATATCACTGTTTGTAAGCCCAAACCTTTAAACGTATTTATTCTACTGAATTTGTTTACATTTTGTTTTATTTGTGCTAACGTATTTGCTCGTTTTTTGGTCTCTTCGACTTGTCTATTTTAATGAGTTTTTATACTTTGTCTTTAGTTTGTTTAACATACTTTACTTTTATACCTTTGTTCGTTTTTGATCATTTTTAAAGTTGTTTTGTGAGCAACAAATCTCAAAGGAACATTTTAGGAGTGTAACATTTGATTGGAAAAATAGTTTAGTGTTAAACTTATATAAGTTGTTAAACTTATATAAGAATTTACTTATATAAGTATTACTTATATAAGTATTTAATTATTTTTAATTATTTTACAGTTAAGGTGTCGGTATGGTATTGTAATTATTTAATATTTTAATATTTTCGATATTTCTTTAATAATTTAATATTTTTGATACTCTTTGCAATATTTTAGAGTACAAAATTAGCATAAAATTTTGATGTATCGGTTTTTTTGTTTACAATATTCTATATATGTTTTTCAGAAATAGGATTGGTAGCCTAACGTAAACACAGCGTCCTCACTTTTGATATTAATTTTATGCATTTGAGTAAGAACATAAAATTCGAGACTATAGTAATAAATTAACACGAAATTATCACTTAATTATGCCACATTCCCGAGCTTTTATTTTGGTAAGTTCAGATTTAAAGTATGTGGATTTATTGTTGGAGGGTCATAATTTAAAGTTGACAAATAATCACCGCACATTTATTGAGAAAAAATATATAAAATTTGTATAGAAATAATATTAAGTTACCAAGATCTAGTCCGCATCGCAAAATGACATCATTTCTCTATTTCTCGAGTTAATTGTAATTGTAATTGCTTATTAAAATTAGATTTTTTATAATAATAATATTATAATAAATAATATTATAATAAAAACATTAGACTATCGAAGAAAATTGATACTTATGAGATATTTCGAATATTTTTAACATTATAAATATTTTTATTTTAATTATGTTTTTATTTTAATTAGGTCTTTAAAAAAATTTTTAAACTTTAAAATATTAAAACATAATTGAACATAAAATTGTACTTTATTTACTACTATTTATAATTATATTATTATACTATTTATTTGTTTACAAAAATGATTTTTTGTACAATTTTTTATTTTAAATATTATAATTTAAAAATTATTAGTATCCTTATATGTTAAGAAAATATAGAATTAAATATAAAATTAATAATGAAAAAATTTTAATCAAAATATGAATCAATGATTGTAAAGTCTAAAATTTGTATTGTATATTATTTTGTATTGTTGTACAATTATATGTAATTCTAATTGAATGAAAAAATTTATATAAAACAATTTATTTCAGAATAGTAAATTTTTGAAAATGTAGGTGATATTTAATTAGTCTAGAAGTATATATGACAAGTTTATAACAAAAGATATTATACGTACAATATGTGTATTGTGATTTGTGTTGGGCAAATGTAGAGAAGGAAAGCTAAAAAGCAAATACTACAACGTGACACGAAGTGGGCGTGTTCAGACACATGATGGATGTCAGTGTCACTCTCGAAACACATGTTTCGCTTACGTAGGTACCACAGAAATGCGACCAATGTTTGTCTACCATCCAACCCGCTAATTATCAGCCCCGTCGTCGCTGCCTTTGTCGGCTCCGACACTTTATAGAAATGTGAATCTTTGATTTAATTTCCGTAGGTTCAGGCACATATGTCGTATATTATTTCTCTTTACTAAGAAGGCGAAAAGAATTTTTAGAAACTACACTTATACTGTAATACACTTACATATTATAATTACACTTACACTTATACTGTTACATTAACAATAAAATTGTTAATTTTAATTAATAATAAAAACATAAATCAGTTTTTTAAATATTTTTTAAAGTTAGGTTTTTACATTATATTAAAACATTAATGCTGCCAAAGATTGACAAAGCAAATAATATTACACACAATAGAAGAAATATCTCTGCCTTATAAATGTTAACTGTAGTATTGTAAAAATGTAGTATTGTATATGCCATTCATACAAATTTTCAAATAAAATATATAAAATAAATTGCTGTTGTATTAAAATATTCTTTATATTTAAAAAATTTTATTTTTCCGTTATGTGTAATGTGAGAATTAAAATATAAAAACATGATTTTAGATGTTTTAAAAATTTATTCTTAAAAATCTCTAAATTGAATAAATCTAATAAGTAATCTAAATATTTATAAAATACTATTTAAGCAAAAAAAAGTAAAGTAGAATCAGTATTTTTTTCAAAGAGAATAATTTTGAAAGATCTTAATTATTGAAATATTTAATTAGAAGATAAAAGATGACAAATCCAATTAAAAAATAATAATTTGATTATGTAGTAAATAATTTTCGAAAATTGCTAATTTTTGAAAACTTTAAGCTTTTTAGATAAATCTAGTTTAAAAAGCTTAAAGTTTCTCTTTCTCTGTCGATAAAATCTATCTATCTATCTATCTATCTATCTATCTATCTATCTAGAGAGAGAGAGAGAGAAGAGAGAGAGGAGAGAGGGAGAGAGGGGGGAGAGGGGAGAGAAGGGAGAGAAGGGGAGAAGGGAGAGAGAGAGAGAGAGAGATCAAATCTATTAAATGTATGAATTTGACCAATCTTGAGTTTTATTTATGATTGTATCATATTTATATGAAAGCTTGATATAATGATTATTTTGTGATATGTAGTTACAATTTATGCAAATGTGAATGAAACAGTATAATATGTATTGTATATATTGTACTAAAGCATCTATTACATTTAAATATTATAGTTACTCCATTATTTTAGATATTGATATTTTTAAAATACTAATCTTTTTAGTTTATTTTTTTACTTTAATAAATTCATCACTATTTTCATACACATAAATTGTTTACAATCTTTCAAGGCAAGGTAAAATGCGGAGTAAGAGTTATTCCCAAATAGTAAATGTAAGTGTACAAGACGGATAGGAACTTTGTAACGGTTTTTTAATATATAAACTTTAAGAAATCAAAACTGATTCTAGACAATAATCATGTAAAACAACAAGCCAATTTTTCCGCGCGATCACCCTGGATCTTAGTATCAAAGAATAATTTATGTTCATGTGAATTTCTGTGTATATTTAACGCTCCTTGCGGATTCACGTGCCGTTACGAACGGACAACCGAAAATTTTTGCAGAGTTAGGAATATACCACCAAACAATTATTAAAATCTAATATTCACGATACTACGAGTATCTTATTAAAATTTTCTTCTCCTTTCCAACTCTTTAATGAAAAATATATTACGAAAAAAATTATTTTAAATATTTTTTAAAAATGTATATTTTCAGAATACAATTTTCTTATTGCTTATTTAATGTTAACGCTTTTTAATTTTTTATTATATTAATTTATAGAAAAAAAACCACATTTAAAAAATTGAATAAAAATTTGAAAAATAAGGATATTTTGAAAAATATAACACTTTTATTTAAAAATTCAGTATTAAAATGCATTAAAAATCATACAACTTTTGTTCAAAATATTTTTTCATATTATTTATTATGTGGAAGCCCACTTAAGAGTTGTTGAGCTAATACAGGGTGGACCATTTTAATCTATAATGGAAAATATGTCGGAATGTTGGTGAGATACAAGAAAATGTTTTAGACAAAAGTTTTTTGACTTCGAGGGGGACATAAGATGGTGTCATTGGTTTGACCTTGAAGAATTATTTGAAAGTCACATGAAAGTTACCTCAATTTTTTTAAATAGCATCCCCTATTTTTTATTGCATATTCTTGTAGCTTATCTCGAGACCTTTCCAAAACACTATAAATAAATGTTTTTTCGTTAAATATTTTCCGAGTTATAAGGCTTGAAATAATTTCTTAATTTTACATAAACTATAAAATATCTCGTAAAATATTCACTTTTCGATGACCTTACCTCAATACTTTTATGCACAGAATAATGAGAGGAATCAATTGGTGTAAAGAAAACACATAGTTGTTTTTAAGAAAATATATGTAATTGTTAATTACAAATTGCACATTTTTTCTTAAAAACAACTATGTGTTTTCTTTACACCAATTGATTCCTCTCATTATTCTGTGCATAAAAGTATTGAGGTAAGGTCATCGAAAAGTGAATATTTTACGAGATATTTTATAGTTTATGTAAAATTAAGAAATTATTTCAAGCCTTATAACTCGGAAAATATTTAACGAAAAAACATTTATTTATAGTGTTTTGGAAAGGTCTCGAGATAAGCTACAAGAATATGCAATAAAAAATAGGGGATGCTATTTAAAAAAATTGAGGTGACTTTCATGTGACTTTCAAATAATTCTTCAAGGTCAAACCAATGACACCATCTTATGTCCCCCTCGAAGTCACAAAACTTTTGTCTAAAACATTTTCTTGTATCTCACCAACATTCCGACATATTTTCCATTATAGATTAAAATGGTCCACCCTGTATAATAATAATTATTATTATTTATTATTTGTTATTTATTATTTATTATTTTGACAGTAATCAAAATAGTGTAAATTTTCCAAAGGTATCTTTTTGTATCTATCTATATTATAATATTTTTAAAAACTTCAAAAATATAATATTATACATAATATTTTTGAAAATTGATAAGAATTGAGAGAGAGAAAGAGAGAAAGTTTATAAAAATCAGAAAGAAAGATACTTGTATATACCCTTCTTATAAGAGGAATTTTTGTAAGGAATTCTTGTGAAAGGAAAAATGTTAAATACTTACTAAATATTTATTATTAAATAATTGAAATATTTGAGATAACTTCCAAATTATTTTTATACAATATCATAATAAGAGAGTATAATTTTTTTATTACTAAACTACTGTTACTAAATACTTTTGTTTTCCTACTACGTAAAAAATGGTCACTGAAAATCACTTGTAAGATCGTAATGCTATCAAAAACGAAAGCACATAAACATGGATTGAAATAAAGAGTTAATCAAGAAGTTCGGTGAATCAATCACAGTCGGTTGTGATTATTATGGACATGTATTCCTCTTACTTTTTGCTCTTTCTTGAATTGATTCTGATCGATAATGGATTATACTCAACTCTTGTTTCTCTTTCCTCCTTTCTCCACCTTTCTCTCTACTGATCCTTCTCTCCTTCGATCTATTTTTTCTTCTCGTTGCATTGGTAAAGATATATATATTTCGATCGAACATGTAATATAAGAATAATAATAATAATCGACATCGTATAAAAACCATAAAAAAAATTGCCTGGTGATTTTATTAACGCAGTGCGAACCGCACGTCAAAAATTCTTTATCAACTTATAATATTAAATTGTTACATAATTTTTAATTCTTTTGTTAATATATAGACAATCTTATAGTTTTCATCTAATAGCAATTTTTTTAAACAATTATCAATTCCAAAAAGCAAATAACATAACAGTTTATCTTTATTAATATTAATCTTTATTATTAATCTTTATTAATATATCTTTATTAATATTAATTAATTATATCATATGATATTAATTATAAACATTAATATTTATTTTAATATTTGTAAAAAAATTATTGTATTGTAATTATACTTTTATGACATACTTTTATGTAAATGTAATTCTTATCGATCGGTTATTTTATTTTTAATGTAATTATTTTATTTTATTTAAAATAAAATATTTATTTAATATAATTTTATTATTAATTTTGTTATTTATGTATGATTATGAAATAATAAAATAATATTTAGAATGATGGAAAGATATAGATTATTAATTATAATTGTCTTATTTCGTTGCAATGTCTTCAACGGTTTAAGCACCTTCCATTCGGCAAATAGTAAATAATAATAATAATTTATTATAAGAAAAAATAAATAATTAATCCTTAGCTGGCATACTTCTCCAGAATTTTATAGCTGGCACACTGAGCCCCCAGGCATAAAAAATGCTTGCTGCGAGGAAGCTACTGATTTTTTTTTTTTTTTTAAATTCTCAGATATTCTTTGATACTTGTTTTAACATGTGCTATAGGTTATTTTGATCAAATTTAATAGTGACTGTGAAAAAAAAATTCTTTGAAGATAAAAGAAAAAAAAGACTATTTTCACTTAAAAATTCAAAACTTCCATTTTTTTTAAAAGCTAAAAAATTAATTTAACACTCTTGAGATACAACACTTTCAGAAAAAAAAATATTCTGACAGTGGCTGGTGAAAAAAGGTATTTATTTGGAGAAGTGAAGTGACCAAGGAAGGAGTAGTAAATGACGTCAAACTGGCATAACTGATATATAAAAATGATGTTTATTACAACGTTTCGTCTTTGGTTTAGGTCCTCTTCAAGTAAATCTATAAATACGTAATACAGGAATGTAACAATCGTTTAAGACGCAAAAAAAGTACATATTACATTAAAGACTTACATATTATTCAATCCCGTAGTCAAAAATACAAAGTTTAAAAGCGTTGATTTCCACATAAGTTGATTTAGAATATGAATAGAATATTAACGACAATCGAATATAAAATGTGTCTGTTGTTAGTGACAACGAAATACGGACTGAGCCAGATTAAATTTGATGGTGTGACGTAGAGGATAAATTAGTAATAAATAAATAAAGGAAAGAGAAAGAAAAAGACAGTAAATATAAGTAGAGAAACCAGGTCAATGTTCTAAAATGTAAGCAATAATAATTAAAGGTGACGTCAGTAAATATTTAAAGAATATTATTGGCATCCATCCGGAAACCCTCTTGGTTAAAGATAGATATCTTTATACATGAAATAATGCTTTGGAAACATCATAAAGAAAAGTTACGAATAAATATAATAGAGTTTACTTGCAACATTAATTGGAAAGATTATATCAATAACAGTGACTCTTCAATATATAATATGTATGATAGATTATAGGAAAGTAAAGTCTGTTGTATGATTTCTTAGAATTTATTATGAAAAACATTTTTATATTATTTAACATTCGAACAAATTGATAAGATTTCTTTCAAAAATTGAAGAATAATCACAGATAATAAACATCTGCCTGCGTAATCAATCTGTTACATAAGATGTGTAAATGATTATTTTGATATTACCGTTTTAAAATCAAAATTTCCTATTGTTTGAAAGATTATGTATTACTTTCATGTTATTATCTAATATAAAATGTGGCGATTGTAACGTAGAGAAATGTACACACCACTCTAATAAGTTCGAATCCGACCAAAAATTATCGGATTTATTTGATCGCCATTTTTTGGCAACTCACCAAAAGTATCTTGCCATGAACACCTTTACAGAGTCGTTCAAAATCAGTGATAAATTGCAAATTCTTGCACATATCTGATGTACAGATATATGTAAAGAGGTCATGATTTTTAAATTCGAGTAAAGCGCAATTGACTAATCACCTATCCGACTTAAATTCTACACGGTTTTGTGAAATTTCTATAGATAATTCCCAAACATTATTTTGTAAAAGCTTCTATATTCCTTCCAGAAATGATGGGATTATATGTGTATTCAAAGAATATTATAACGTCTTAAACATACTTTTATACTTCTATAACACACGTTTATAAAACTTCAAGGAAACGTCATTATGATGTCTTTAAGACTTCTTATAACCCGATTTATGATATTTTTGAGCCTTATTATCTTATTGTAAATTATTTTTAAACATATTGTAAAATAAAAATTAATAATACGATATTCGACATAAAAATGGGTTTTATAACATTTTGGCATCAAAATGACGAAAAAATTACGTCAGCTACTTGGAAAGGAACTAGTGTTGTTATGAACATGTACATAAATAATTTAATATTTACATAACTTTGATATATGTATATAGGTTCCTTTAGGAAGAACATAGGGGCTTCTACAAGCTGTTCTGCCTGTAGAAGTTTCAATAATCTGATTTTTTAAGACGGGTAAGTTGGCCTTTCGCGTTTGATGCTGAAGCTGTCAGCTTTTTAGCCTTCAGATAGGCGTCACTCTTCTAGGGGGCTGTAAATATTTTCAGTAGTTTACCGTTGTCTTTCCAAAAGGTGGTGATCGAATAAAAACCGACGACCCTTATCGGATTTGAACTTCGGCTCGTTAAAACAACGCACATCACTCTGAGCTACAATAACTTCACTATACTTCGCTACACATATATATATATATATATAATAAATATATGCATATATATATAATATATATATATATATACAGGGTGGACCATTTTAATCCATCCAGTCGAATATTTCGAAAACCAAGCCCGGGAGAGAAAAATTTTTCAGACAAAAGTTGTTTGGTTTCGAGGGGACCATAAGATGGTACCATTGGTTTGACCTTGAAGAATTATTTGAAAGTCACATGAAAGTCACCTCAATTTTTTTAAATAGCATCCCCTATTTTTTATTGCATATTCTTGTAGCTTATCTCGAGACCTTTCCAAAACACTATAAATAAATGTTTTTTCGTTAAATATTTTCCGAGTTATAAGGCTTGAAATAATTTCTTAATTTTACGAGATATTTTATAGTTTATGTAAAATTAAGAAATTATTTCAAGCCTTATAACTCGGAAAATATTTAACGAAAAAACATTTATTTATAGTGTTTTGGAAAGGTCTCGAGATAAGCTACAAGAATATGCAATAAAAAATAGGGAATGCCATTTAAAAAAATTGAGGTGACTTTCATGTGACTTTCAAATAATTCTTCAAGGTCAAACCAATGGTACCATCTTATGGTCCCCTCGAAACCAAACAACTTTTGTCTGAAAAATTTTTCTCTCCCGGGCTTGGTTTTCGAAATATTCGACTGGATGGATTAAAATGGTCCACCCTGTATATATATATATATATGTATATATATATATATATATATATATACAGGGTGTCTGAAACATTTTGGAAAAGCCGAAGAGTGCAGATAGAATAGGTCAAAATAGAAGGAATGTCACGTATTATTTTGTAATTTTTGCAATATTTATTTTGTAATTAATTATAACGTACGAGCCAATGAGTGCACGGGAAACCGGTAGGCAGGACTCTATAGAGATGTTTGATGAAAGATGGGTGTCGATGTAAAAGAGAAAAATGGCTTACTCCTTAGCAAGGAGTAACGAGCGTCATATGACAAATCAGTCATACGGCGAAGCGATCTACAAAGGACAATCGCTGCAGCGAACGCGGATTTTTATCCGAATAGGTTTTGACACGAAGATCCGCGTTCGTCCTTTGTAGATCGTGCCTCCCATCGCTTCACCAACCGGCTTCTATCATCTTGCAATGGAGAGGTCTCTTCTCGTCGCGCGCTTTTACTCGCGCGATTGGCCTATCTTATTAAATTAATTTCTCGTAAATTATTGTGAAAACAACAAAGTGGTAAAAGACTTTTCTACTTGATTTTACCTGCTTTACCTGCACACTTCGGCTTTTCCAAAATGTTTCAGACACCCTGTATATATTACAACACACGGGTAGATTTTGTGGTTAGTAAAAGTTATGTAAGTATTGAATTATTGGTATACTGATGTGTTAGTATTTTTTCTCTTGTTTCCGAACAGCTTTGCTTTAATTTGTTGTTAATTTTGTTATTGAATAACATTTTATTTGCTTTATATGTAAGATATTTGTGTGTGCATGTTTGTTTGTAAAAGGTTTACAAGAGAGTAGTTCATAACATATCATGTAAAAGTGTCAAGTTACGGATATGTCAGAGCCAGATTGTTCGCGAATTCTTTCTTACTCATGCGCAAGTCATGTCCAGTGAGAAATGATTCGTCGATCGACGTTGAAACCACGTTGAAATCGACATTGATTCGACATCGTTTCAACATCCATCGACGTCGATTTCTTACTGGGTATAAACATGTATCTTTTTCGCTCAAAGAAACTCACTCGTACTCCGACAGACCTAGCGAGCAGTTGTATATCATCTTGTGTAAAATTCGAACTTTATTACGAATTCATTACTAAATGTGTTTGCATCTGTACTAAAGTGCAAATTAAATCACTGAAAGTTTATCTGTGCCTTTATTCAAAACAATAATCTTATCAATTGTTATGACAATAATTCAAAATATTTGAGTATAAAATTAAACTGGCAATAAATATTTTTATAGATATGTTATTCCCAAATTGACAATGTCATATGTATTTCGCTAAATGTTATAGTCGATAATATAAATTTTTACCTGTACATATTCCAAAAAAATGTCTTATAAAAGATAACATTGATCTTAAACGATAACATTGTCTTGAAGACATTCTCAAGATGTTTTTAGATAAAATCTTCAGAAAAATGTTTTTCAAACTTTTTAGACATGCGTGTTGCTGGGTATACACATGTATGTATACAGGATTTCGTAATGTTATTAGTTGGACTCACTTTAGTGGTGGACAGGAAAAACAATTATATATAAAAGTTCATATGAACGTGTTCTATTCGACCTTGTTTCCGAGTAGGCATGAAATATCAAGACTAGTGATATTGTCTGCCAAGACTAGTGATCTTGGTATTGTCTTGGACTTCGCCTATCCTGAATTTCGAGACAAGATCAAGATAAGATTTCTATCAATTAATTCTTTTCTCTTCCTTGTAGTTGTTCGATTTCGAACGTTGTGATTCATTTTCATGAGTTTTCATGGGATTAGCTCACGGTAGGATCCCTCTCCTTTCCGTAACGCAGTAATCCTACTGCAATATTCTCAGTTTGCCGTTGTCTTTTTCCAAGAGGTGGCGATCGAATAAAAACCAATGATTCTTGGTCCGATTTAAACTCGGGTCTTCGGCTCGTTAAGACAACGCACATCACGATCGCCATCAATTAATTATCAAGATTAAATTGTCAAGATTATTGATTTTGTCAAGATTGTATGTAGGTTTTAAAAGAAAGTTAAAATTTAATCAATATTATATATATATATATATATATATATATATATATATATATATTTGTAAGTTAGGACAAAATCTATAACTGTATCACACAAATACAAACTATATTATATGTATAAACTATATGAAGTAATATGAATTAACAATATAACTATAATAATATAGGAACTATATTATATTATATTATATGAACTATGTTATATACGAATATTAACTATAATATATTATATCATATTAAACTATAATACATTATATCATATTAAACATAATACAAACTTAAAAAATGTTACCTAATAAATAAAACATTTATATTAATAAATTTTGAAACAATGAAATTAGAAAATAATAGAATAAACAATATAAAATTTTATACGCAATTATTTAACAAAACAAAACTTAATATTGTTTTAAATAAAATAATGTCTAAAATACAATAATATTCAATAATATTTAAAAATGAATTTAATTGATTCAAGTTATTTAATTACATAATTCATGTTAATTATAGATAATAATTTTTCTGAAAGAAAGTTAATATTAATATTTTATATATATCAATTAATTATATATATATATATCAATATATTTTCTATATAAAATATAATGTCTATTTTATCTAGGTATAATACTTTTTTAACTTTTTAACTAACCTAATATTTTTTCATATGCAGAATGGATGAGAAAATCATTTGAAATAAATATAGTATAAAAAAATAATTTCTTTTATTATTTTTAGTTTTATACATATATAACAAATAAAAAATAGTTATTTAAATTATAATTTTTAATATTCTTTATATTAATTTAATTTTAATTTTTAATTTATTTATTAAGTATGTTATTGTATTTAATTTTCAATTAATTTTTCTATTATTCCTTGATTTTCTCGCTGTCATGATTTAATATTAACATAATTTTTTATAGAAATTAATAATTTCTTATTTATTTCAGTATATACAAGATGTCCGATACTTAACACCGAAGCTCTTGTATACAGGTAAAACAGATAAAATCAAGTAGAAAATTCTTTACCATTTTGTTGTTTTCACAATAATTAAGGGGTAACGCCACTCTAGAGCTCGAAAAAAAGACGTTTCTTTGATAATTTTTAACGGAGATGCAATAAAGAAAATGAGAAATCTATTTATAGGAGTTTATTATACATGTTTCGAAGTATATAAAAAAATTTGTTTATTAATATTTAGAAACAAAATGGCGGCTATATTATAAAAAACTCGAGGCCTCTTTTCGCCGAAGAGGCTTCACGGCCGGAAAGGTTACTCCCACAATTTTTAATCTAGAACAAAAAACCAAAATTTTTTAAAAACTATATATAATTGGCTAGAGACTGACGTAGGGGATTTTGAAAATATTGAATTTTGAATAAGTAGTGCTTATTTGAAAAAAAAGTCCATTTTTCGGTAAAAAATTTCACCGTAAATTATTTATAACAAAAGAAGTTGACAAAATATCAAAAAACCCCTACGTCAGTCCCTGCAGAATCTAATAACGATGCTACTGTGCAAATTTGAAATGAATCGGTCAAAAACTTTTCGAGTTATGTTTCCGGCCAACTTGAAAAACATTGTTTCGAGAAAAACGCGTTTAAAGTTTGAAGTTACTATTGATCGACATGCCATAGAGCGACAGTTTCGGTTTAAAAACAGGTACTTAAAATTCCTTCCGCGCTACGGGACCAAGTGTACATTATTTTTAAGACTCTAAGGCATCATTTAAACGAAAAAAAAAAAAATCGATTTTTTGAAAATTCTAGAGTGGTGTTACCCCTTAACGAAAAATTAATTTAAAAAGATCGGCCAATCCACCCAAAGCGTGCGAGAAGAGATCTCCTCATTGTAAGATTGTAGAAGCCGGCCGGCCGCGCGGTGAAGCGACGGGAGGAGCGCTCTACAAAGGATGAACGCGGATCCTCGCGTCAAACTCTATCCGGATAAGGATCTGCGTTCGCCACGGCAATCGTTGCAAATAGTATATGTACTTATGAAAGGAAACGATCGAGAATCGAGAAGAATGAATTTACGGTAGTCCTTTATATTACTGTAGGATTTACTATACTATAATATAACACACGAAACAAAATTAAAATTGTCGCTGGCGCGTACACTCAGTTTTTTTTTTAATCTTTCGTAAGAGTTTCGACGGTAAACTTTTACCGCGATGAGTTCGCGAACTTTGTCAGACCTTGTATGATAATTAGCTAGAGATTTATACTTTCTTCTTTATTTTTATACCTTTTAATGTACACGTTTCGACGAATATTCTTGTACCAACATTTGTCGAAACTCAAAAGACCCAAAAAAACTGAAAATAATTACATTGTTTTCTATCGTAATTGTAAATAATAAATTAATGAAAGCTTATTATAAATTCAGAATAGAGTCTTTGTTTCTTTTTCGTAAGTAACATGGCGGTGTCTCGCACCAATGTACGCGCCAGCGACAGAGAGCGAAATATTACTTCTTACTTTTAGCATTTACAATTTTGTTTTATATCGTGTGTTGTATTATAACTATAGTAAATCCTACAGTAATAACGGACTACCGTAATTCATGTTTTGCAATTCGCTTCTTGATTGATTCTCGATCGTTTCCTTTTGTATAAGTATACTCTTTGCAACATCAGATTCTTTTATTATTTTCTATCATTTCTTGCTCTACGAATCGTGAATTTACGAAAACGAATATTATTATATTCACGATTGATTCATTATAGTTCTATCTTATTTAGGAAATTACGAAGCACGAAGTCATATTTAATAATCATAATGACGAGTCTCGGCGCGGTGCGGGACGGGAGTGATGGAAGCATAGCAGTGGCATGCTGACTCAGCCTTCCCCTCACCGCGCGCCCGGCAGCCAATGCTGACACCTTGTGCTAAAGATGACTGGAGAGCTTCTCTCCACGCGTTATCATCCGTACGACTTTAATATTTAATAACTCAATAATTATTGCAAATATCGCAAAATGGTACAGGACATTTTTGTTTATCTCGATCTTTCCTACTTCCTCACGAGCGTTCCATACAGTGCTTTGGGACACAGTGTATATATTAATTAATTTCTATTTAAATTTTTAAAATAACTTTTTAATTTATTAAACGAAAGAAGGTTAAAATCTTTCGAAAGTCATTCTTTTAATAATATACAGGGCCGTCTTGACCGCGTGTGTAGAGTGTGCTCTGCATACAGGCAGCAAGATACAAGGGGCAGCAAATTTTGGTTGAGAGTAAAAATTTGGACAGAATAAAATAATACTTTTTATATAAATATATTTTTCAAACTCAAAGCAAGAAACAAGACATCATTTAAAATAGCATCTAAAAATACTGCGATTATTATAATATTAATTGTTATTATTGATTATTATATTTAAAAAAAAAATTGAAAATTTCAAATTGTGTGAGAAAATACACATAAAAATTGACTACTGCTTGTATCAATTATAGAAGGCATATTTTTAACTTGTACTTCATATTTACAAGAAAAGCTTTATGCTAAAAAAAGAAACCGCTTTATTACAAAAAAGAAACTGTTAAATTTTTTTTTTATCTTTATTACGATCGGAAAACTCATCTTTATATGATCATATTTATTGAAATTCATATTTATATTTTGAAATTGACGCTCAAACTAATATGGATGTGTTGCGTAGAAACAAAAACAAAAGAATAATAATAACACAAGAAAGATATAGCTAACTGACAATGAGATATACAGAGTGTCTGAAAAATTTTAGAAAAGCCGAAGTGTGCAGGTAGAACAGGTAAAATCAAGTAGAAAAGTCCTTTACCACTTTATTGTTTTTGCAATAATTAACGAGAAATTAAAAAGATAGGCCAATCAGTGCGAGTAAAAGTGCGCGACGAGAAGAGACCTCCCCATTGCAAAATGATAGAAACCGGTCGGCCGTGCGGCGAAGCGATGGGAGGTGCGATCTACAAAGAACAATCGCCGCAGCGAATGCGGATCTTTATCCGGATAGGGTTTGACGCGAGGATCCGCGTTCGTCCTTTGTAAAGCGCTCCTCCCATCGCTTCATCGCGCGATAGGCCGGCTCCTATCATCTTACAATGGGGAAGTCTCTTCTCGTCGCGCGCTTCTACTCGCGCGGAGTAGATTTGTCTATCTTTTTAAATTAATTTCTCGTTAATTATTGCAAAAACAACAAAGTGGTAAAGGACTTTTCTACTTGATTTTACCTGTTCTACCTGCACACTTCGGCTTTTCCAAAATTTTTCGGACACCCTGTATATAGCTGAAAGTCATGGCAATAAGCATTTTCTATTAATTCTATTGATGTTTATTTAGTTTTGCAGCGGTTACAATTTTCATTATTATTGTTATTATTATTAAATGATGTATTTGGTTTGGGCAATAATATAACTCAACATTTAATGTTTCAAGCATTGCATAAAGGAAAAAATTTCGTTCTGTAAATTAAAAATAAATACCTAAATGAAATATCATTCAATCGCTTAATGTGCTCACTGAATTTGAGTTATTTCGATATTTTGCATGTAAATCCAAATTTTATAATGAATGCTATGCCTTTGATCAATTTGTTGATTTGTTTCGTCAGTGTTGAAATAGTGTTTTCTCTTCTGAACGATGTTCTCATAAAAAATGTAATTAATGGAATTTCTCAAATAACTGATTAAAATTTGCTTGCACTAGTTTCTTGAACTTAACTTATTCTCCAAGACTGGTGAGGAGATGGTCAGAAGACTGGTGAGGTAGTTTGATGTTTATATGGTTTCTGATGTTGTGTTTAAAAAATTTATTTACTATATACATATAGGATGTCAGGCAGTCGAAAGCGTTTATCTGGATCTGAATATTGTAAGAGAAGATTGGAGAAAGAAGAGTAAGTAAAAAAATTTACTACACCATTTAAAAAATTCTTAACACAAAAGACTTTGACACAAGAACAGGAGAATTTATCAACAAAAGAACACTCATCGGAGGAAGCAATTTCTAACGTTGAAAATATTCTTGATAAAACTAACAGTCAGGACTCAACAATTGACCAATCAATTGAAAGTACATCGGTAGATTCATCATTAGCAAATCATCAAGAAGTAACTCTAAGGGACATTGGTCTTTGGCCAGAGTTTGTTTCGGACCAAATAAGACTCACTTTGCTAGAATTAGGTCCAATTCAGACAAAAAATATTTCTTTTCCATTTGATAAACAATAGGTCATTTTCAACTATTTATTGTTACAAAAAATTGAGCAGTAATGAAAAAATTCCAAGAGAGTGGCTGATATACTCAGAATTTAAAAACGCGGTTTATTGTTTCAATTGTAAATTATTTGGTTCGAAAACTTACTAGCCTTTTTCTGATTGTAATGGTTTTAATGACTGGAAATATTTATCTCAAGCGCTTGAAAGACATGAAAAAAGTAAAGAGCATATTAAAAATGTATTGTCAGTTATAACTTTGAACAAATCTTTGAAATTATATCATATCTATATATTAGGCTAAAAAGTTAAAAATGAAATTATTAATCTATTACATAAATCAAAATATTATTCTGTGATTCTAGATTGTACCCCAGACATTAGTCATCAAGAACAAATTACAGTAATTTTATATGTTTGTATGAAATGAAGATCCCAAGAAAGTAGAAATTAGATAGCATTTTTTAAGTTTTTTCTTTGTGACTGATACTATTGGTCAACGATTGACTAATTTCCTTTTAAATTTTTTAAATAATGAAAATATAAATATAAATAATCTCAGAGGTCAAGGTTATGGCGACAATGAGCTAATATGAAAGGAAAAAATAATGGTCTTAAAAAAAATTAATATTAATATATGTAAAGATCATTGAAATCAATAAGATCAACATAGTGTTATACATAATTATCAATTATTTAAGTTAAATATCTAAATTGTAACATTCTTTATTTTAATTAAATATCTATAATATGCATTTAAATATCTATAATATGCCTGTGATTAAATAATGTGGGGCAATGTGCGAGGTAGTCAAAATAAATATTATAGCGAATTTGGTTGTATTAATGTGCATATTAAAATCGTTATATTGATTTAATTTAAATTTGTTACTGATTTAAATTTGTTTTTTGTTTTATTTACTTAAAAGTAAAACGACAAAGTCTCAATTAATAGAATATATAACACATTTTACTAAACAGCACAATAAAGTATATTGAAGATTTCACGATTTATACCGTTTATATTAAATCATATCTTGACATTGATTTGTGTACAGCAGCTTTAAGGAGATATGATCAAAAATCAAAATGTTTCAATCTATTTAAAAATTGTACAGAATATTAATTAAAGCAAAACTAATCATCATATCAAATTAATCATCAACTAATATATCATATTAATATTTCAAACTGATTGATCATGTAAGGTCCAAAAAGATAAAAGTTAAAGTTAGATCACTGTACAGTAGTTCGTCCAACTGAATAAGTTATTACATGGACATTATTATCATAGTTATGGCCATAAATTTTATATTAGTTATTACCAAATTACTAATTCAAATTCTTATGTTATAAACTTTCAATTAAAATATTTCAGAAATTAAAGTCTTATTTAAAAAATCTAACAGTTCTTTTTTATATAAAGTTTTTTATAGTATAAGGTTAGCGCGCGTTTTCGATTAAAACCATAAAAAATTTACATTTTGCAACAGAATCCGCGACAAAATGATACAATTGCATGTATCATACTGTACAATACTGAAATTAAAATGTTTAAAATTAGATATTTCTTAATTAAACATATAAATAATTATAATACAATAAAAATTATTATTATCATCATGCATGACAGATTAATATTATTTTAATTAATATTATTTTGCACAACAGTTTTAGTCATATAAAATTAGTTGCAAATATAGATGATTTGATTGTAATTTTATGATATTATTACTTTTGTACAAACTAACTTTATTTTATCAAATAATTTTGTATGTAACATTATTTTCAAACATTACAATATTCAAGACCGTGGGTTACTTAATAATAAGAAATAAATTTAAAAACGCCGATTGAAATATACACGGTCAAACACGGATCTTTAATAGCCAAACAACAATCTGCGCAAAGGCAGTATCTAACTAAAGATGCGCGTCGACACAGTCGAACTTTAAAAACGCACCACACTCACCAACTTAGAATCAAACGTGATTTTAAATGTTGGTGCTAATACGAATTTCCCACCTCTTTCAGATAAATAATTTATTGCGAAAAATATTACCTCAGCCAGAATTCGAACCTGGAACTCCCCCATTCCGTGCGGACGTCATACTAATTCGACCACCGAAGCATGATAATATTTGTCGCAATAAACGGTAAACTTAGTAAGAACGTCTTTTTACGGCTGACGTATAATATACAAACATTACAATATTCAAGACCGTGGGTTACTTAATAATAAGAAATAAATTTAAAAACGCCGATTTAAATATACACGGTCAAACATGGATCTTTAATAGCCAAACAACAATCTGCAAAGGCAGTACCTAACTAAATATTATTTTCTATAATTCTTATTTTGCTTATAAAATAATATTGTTTTTACATTATTAAAACATTATTTTTACAACCAGCGTATGTAGTTGATCCTTTTTTTACCTTTCCTTGAAAAGACAATTTTTAATAGTCTTATATTTTGACTATATCCTCCGAACATTCTCAGAATCTATAATACATGCTGTTAGGTAATAAGTAAACTTCAACATGTACACATTCGAAAATCGCGAAATGAGTTTAGTACACATAAGTTTAGGATTGATTTTACATCAGTCGTATGTTGCTATTGAATGCTTAGTGGAAAAGTCTGTAAGATTTAATTAAAGTCAAGATTTGATTCTCAAACACGCATGTCTGAAAAACATTTTAAAGAGTTTTTAAGACTTTACCAAAAGACAACTTAAAGAACATCTTCAAGACTTTTTCAAATAGATGTCTAAAAGTCTTTTATTAAGCAATGCGACAGCATCGTAACGTCAAGTTTGAAAGAGAATTAATAAAATATGAAAATAGGACCGATATGAAATTAATTAACTAGAGAAAAGATGTTATTTTCGATCGAGTTGGATTTTTATCGGATGTAGTCTAATATTAATAACAATAATATATTTAAATTAGATGGATTTAATATTTCAACAAAAAGCTATGTTATTTTTAGATAAATAATTGATCCACAATTTATTAAGTTGGAAAAAGTATACAAAATTCACACATAAATATTATTATTAGACTACTAAAGTCCGGATAAAAAATAGCATCTTTTCTTTAGTAATTTGTTACAAGAGAATTATCAGATATACTAGGTATCATCAGGTCATGTGACCACTACCAATAGTTTTATCTTAAGTTTTCACTCCGAATATCAATATTTCAAAAAATCATAAATGAAAAGGTTAAGCCATGTTCAAAAATAGACCCTCAAGAATTTGAATTTTTACAAATTTAAATGATTATCTAATAATATATCACCATGAAAAGCAACTGATATATTATACAAGGTGCCAGTTCAAAGTGAACATACATAAAGTGTATATTATCTAAATAAATTAATAAAATAAATAATATAATAAATTTAATAATATATTACCACGAAAAATAACTGATATGTTATTCAAGGTGCAAATTCAAAATGAACATACATACATAAGGTGTATATAAGTAAAATTGATTAAAATTTGACTCTAAGTGAAAGTGTACATAAGTGATATGTTATTCTTAGTGCACAAAATATAAAAGTCGTTTATTGAAGTTTGATTTGAAATTTATACAAGCCTGGACAATGAAAAATAGTTGCTTGTAATTCCAGAGTACTAATTTGTTAATGACTCGGAAAAAGAACATGGCGGCCTGCTCTCAAAAAACTTTTGATGAATGGAATAAATAATTAAAATGAAAAAGTTATGAAAATGGTTTAGATTAAAAATCTCCAACCTTTCTGTAGTAAAATTTCGAATTTTTGTATCAATTTCCGATTTTGAATTTGTTATACCATATTTTCAGCGAGTAATTTATTGATCAAAAAGTGTTGTATTGTTTGAAACGGGTAAATATTAAATAAACCCAAAATTCATAAGTAAAAAAGTTCTCATGTCAAGTACAAAGAAGCTACACGCTTAAAAAGATTAGTGATTATCTGACGTAACATACAACTATAAAAAATCAGATATTAATTATTCAAGATACAAGTGCGAAATAAATATCGTTAAAATATAGATACAAAATTTACACAATTTGACTCTGAAAAGTAAGTGACATGCTTCTTAAAGTGCATGTATAAAATTTAACAGTGTTTTGATAATGATTAATTTAAATATTTGCATTATCTCTCTTTCTCTCTCTCTGGGCAGGGTGACATATGTGATTGATATTTAACAGTACTACTAACTTATTGAATAGTCAGAGGCAAGTTGTGTCGGATGAATTGGAATGTAAGTATTATTATTCTTAAGTGGATACTGAGAAACGCATCGAAGTTTTTTGAGAGCAGGCCGCCATGTTCTTTTTCCGAGTCATTAACAAATTAGTACTCTGGAATTACAAGCAACTATTTTTCATTGTCCAGGCTTGTATAAATTTCAAATCAAACTTCAATAAACGACTTTTATATTTTGTGCACTAAGAATAACATATCACTTATGTACTTTCACTTAGAGTCAAATTTTAATCAATTTTACTTATATACACCTTATGTATGTATGTTCATTTTGAATTTGCACCTTGAATAACATATCAGTTATTTTTCGTGGTAATATATTATTAAATTTATTATATTATTTATTTTATTAATTTATTTAGATAATATACACTTTATGTATGTTCACTTTGAACTGGCACCTTGTGTAATATACCAATTGCTTTTCATAGTGATATATTATTAGAAAATCATTTAAATTTGTAAAAATTCAAATTCTTGAGGGTCTATTTTTGAACATGGCTTGACCTTTTCATTTATGATTTTTTGAGATATCACCTACTTTTTAAAGTACAGATATATGAATCAATTGGTGCAAAAAAAAACGCAAAGTTTTAAAAAAGTTATGCTATTTGCAATATGCAATTGCGTATTTTTCTTTAAGGATAACTATATTCTTTGCACCAATAGTTTTGTCTTATTATTTTGTGCATAAAAGTATTAGGGTAAGACCTACCGAAAACTAAATATTTTACGAAATATTTTGTATTTTATATCAAAGTACTGCAAATTTGGAGCTTTATAATTCGGAAAATATTTAATAAAAAACTTAATAAAATACTTAATGAAATACTGAACTTAATAAAATGAAAAATACTTAATGAAATATCAATATTCATGGTATTATATATTTTTAACAGTTTTAGTATTTATATTAATATTTTATTTAAGATTATATATTGAAGATTATATCTATAATATTAATAATCATTAGACCTAATTTATTTAGAATTTTATTTGGATAAGATGGTTTAAGATTAATTTCTTATCGTTTAGTATAGAGAGATCAAAAATTGAGAAAATATTTATTATCACTTTCAATTTTGTTTATTAGGTTTATTTAAAAACTTAGAATTTTTTGAAGTTAAAGGACAATGTTATAAATTTTACTTAGTAAGTAAATTGAATATTTTATTAAATATCTACATTAGAACGAAAGATTAAGCGATAAATTCAATTAACATAAATTTTATTATTATATAAATTATTATACAAATAGTAAGTAAATGGAATATTTTACACTAGTGTATTTGAAAATTCTTAATAAATGGTAAATTAACTCCAGAAACCTTAATTAACGAAATAGATCCCGTATTTTTGCGATGCACCGTTTCCAAGACATTAAATTTCACGCCCAAGAGGTGGTTTTTGAAAATTTTTAATAAATGGTAAATTGACCCCATAAGAAACCTTAATTAACGGCACATGTCTCATATTTTTGCAATGCACCGTTTCCAAAATATTAAATTTTACCCCCAAGGGGTGGTTTTTGAAAATTTTTATTGAACAGTAAATTAACCCCATAAGAAATGTTAATTAACGACACAGGTCCCGTATTTTTGCGATGTACCGTTTTTGAGATATTAAATTTCACTCCTAAGGAGTGGTTTTGGAAAATTTTTAATAAATGGTAAATTAACTCCATAAGAAACCTTAATTAACGACACAGGTCCCGTATTTTTGCGATGCATCGTTTCCGAAATATTAAATTTTTCCCCCAACGGGTAGTTTTTGAAAATTTTTATTGAGTAGTAAATTAACCCCATAAGAAATGTTAATTAACGACACAGGTACCGTATTTTTTCAATGCACCGTTTTCGAGATATTAAATTTCATCCTCAAGGGATAGTTTTGGATAATTTTTAATAAATGGTAAATTAACTCCATAAGAAACCTTAATTAACGACACAGGTTCCGTATTTTTGCGATGCATCGTTTCCGAGATATTAAATTTTTCCCCCAAGGGATGGTTTTTGAAAATTTTTAATAAATGGGAAATTGACCCCATAAGAAATCTTAATTAACGGCACATGTCTCATATTTTTGCAACGCACCGTTCCCGAGATATTAAATTTTACCCCCAAGAGGTGGTTTTTGAAAATTTTTATTGAGCAGTAAATTAACCCCATAAGAAATGTTAATTAACGACACAAGTACCGTATTTTTTCAATGTACTGTTTTTGAGATATTAAATTTCACCCTCAAGGGGTGGTTTTTAAAAATTTTTAATAAATGGTAAATACACCAGAAAGGGTGTGAGAGAGTGAGAGGGGTGAAAGATGATGAAAAAGTGTAAGAAAAGCGAAAAAAATGAAAAAATAGAGAGGGGGAGGGGAGTGGAGGAAGGGGGGCGTGGTGAGAAAGGGAACTGAGGGTAGGGGAGGGCGAGTGGAAGTTGGGGGAGGTGTGAGTAAAAGGTAAGAGAGAAGAAAAGTACATACATGACTGCTGACAGGGAAGAAGAAAATTTTTCATGAAAAACATCACTTTTTGACCGTTTGTATATCCAGAACGGCTTGACCGATTTTTTTTTTTTTTGGCTTAATTTACTCGTGGCGATGCCACCTTTCAGAATATGCTACATGCATTTCAAAATTTTTTATATTTTAATAGTTCTGTACCCCCAAAAAATCGATTCTAAAAGTTCTGGATAAGAGACTTGTAGCGTCTCATTGAACATGGCCGGAGACGCTACCGCGTCTCCTGATAAATAATTATAATAGGCGATTTTTGGCGATCGCTTGGTATATGTACCAAGGTTGCTATTGGTAGAGGCGGAGCATATTCTGGTAACATGTAATATGGTAATACCACACCAATAGGCTAAAATGCATTGGTTCTTTTCCATACGCGTGAATTAATATCTTGAACTTTTTATAAAATAAGTAATTAAAATATCAAATCTAACAATAACATAAATTTAATATGACATAAATATTATAAAATACATTACTTGCCTTTATCTTTGTGTTGATATTTCGCGCATATCAGAAACGACCAGCATATACCCTGCTTCGTTGCTTGGTACAGCGTGGTATCAACCAAAAAGATACCAAAACGGTTAACCACACCTCTACCACAAATTACCAATTACGCGAAAACATTCTGGTACAATTTGGTATATTTTGGTTCATATACCATAGTGACACCAAAAATCGCCTAATATAATATTTCAAAAGTCTACGACCCATCTGTGTAATTTTCCTTCAATTGATGATCCTACGTAATGATTTATTATCGATAATTAACCGTGTTTATCTTCTTACACCTGGCTTGAGAAATCTATAATAGACATAATATATCATATATCTTTAAGAATGTTCTTCCTGTCTAATAACTGCATATGCTTACTATAAAAATATAATTAAACTCTTGATCACATGTTGCGTAATATCTATCAAAGTGATAAATAGTTTAAAAAATAGTAGATGTAATAAATAGTAAAAAATGTGCTTTAAATAGAATAGAATGTTTTTGCATATTTAAATAGAATAATTTATATGTATAATTAATTGAATTCTATTAATTTTCAATAAGAAATACTGATCTCTTAAATAATGTTAATCAATGAAAACATAGAACTTCTTGATTGTAGCGATGTATTACATATACTGAAGCTCATGTAGAACACAGAAGAGCTAGTAACGGAAGCCTGTCCAGCCGAGCTTATCGAAAGTTATTTATGTCGTGTTTGGCTACTACTTCTTTTATACGAGATTTTGCATGCGTTTATATTCGCACATTGAGAGCTATCAAAAATTCGTCGAATATCCACGCATCATCCATAACACAACTGAACAATATAAACCGGTACAATATAAAAAAATGCATGTGTATGATTATTGCAAAATATGACGATTAGATTGTGATAAACAAAAAATTGCCATTGATATTGTACGAATTTACAATGAACAACTGATAAATCTGCACGCAGCAATCATAACTGTGTGTAAAATTTTTGCATATTTGTGACACTCATATATGGCATACACAATATTCTTATCACTTATCACTTATTTCTTTGATATTTTTATATTTTCCTACGCGTACTCAGCACATACATAAATTTGAATTAAGATTAAACGAGTGAACACGCGATAATATCTTCTCTTTCATTTTGAAATAAAATTGGAGTATAGAATACAAAAAAAGGTGCATTTGCAATAATCATGTGTTTGCCGAACACATGATTATTGCAAAATGATGTAATAACAGAAATCTTTTCTAAAACTTGAAAAGAATTCCTTCACATGATTTTCTAGCAAGTAAATTTAATATTGTCTGCTGTCAGCGGTACATATGACAGTTCATAATTGTCGATATACTTTCTTTCTTCGTATCATGATTTCGATTTACTGTGATGCAATTGTGATCGTATGAGCTCAATGAGAAATTTCAGCTTTGACTTATATTTTTCTCATGTACAATCAAAGAACAACGTATTTGTTTTAAATAATGCAATAGAATCAAATATTTTTTTAATTCAATGATATATTTTATTTCCCGAAATAAATATATGCAATTTTTTACATCAAACTGGAACGAAAAAAATATGTGCTACAATTAAATGATTTAATTACAGCACTTTTTAAATCAAGAAAACTAACACAATCAAACTCTGTCTGCAAAATGCATTTGTTTCAATTACAATGTGCGGATTAATCATTTACATAATTTCAATAATAGAATAAATTTTTGTTACTAAATATCTGTACCTGTGTCGTTAATTAAGGTTTCTTATTGAAGTTAATTTACTGTTCAATAAAAATTTTCCACCACTTATTAAAAATTTTCAAAAACCACCCCTTAGTGGTGAAATTTAATATCTCAAAAACGGTACACCGCAAAAATACAAGACCTGTGTTGTTAGTAAACATTTCTTATGGAGTTAATTTACTGTTCAATAAAAATTTTCAAAACCACCCCTTGAGGGTGAAATTTGATATCTCGAAAACGGTGCAGGGTTATCGAAAAAATATGAGACATGTGCCGTTAATTAAGGTTTCTTATGGGGTCAATTTACCATTTATTAAAAATTTTCAAAAACCACCCCTTGGGCGTGAAATTTAATGCTGGATTTTTACAGAAATTCAGCAGATCAGTCAACAGCGTGATCAACAGATTACATAATTTCCAGTTTAACAGAAAAAAATATTGCCAGCACAGACGCACGCGAGCAATCCAGCAGATAAAATAGCATCGTGTGCCGCTGGCTTAATATATTGTACACATATAACACGCGCAAAGGTCCAAAGAGAAATACAATCATAATCTGTCACATGTGTCACGCTTAACCATGACAAGCTTTTATCGATTTGAAGTAACGCGCACAGCACAGAGCATCGAGATAACCAATCAGCATCGCGGAAAAGTGACAACAATACTTGCGAAAATCGATATAACATGGACTTTTTAAGAATGGATACTTACATTAGAACGAAAGATTAAGCGATAAATTCAGTTAGCATAAATTTTATTATTATACATATTATTACAAACAAAATACACCACAGAGGTATTTATATTCATATATTTTACACGGAAAAATATATTTAAATTCAAATTACACATTTACAATTTTTTTAAAGGAATATATAATTTTATTAATTTATTCTTGACCATTAATTAAAATTTTAATTAATTTAAGTTTATTTTATTAAAATAATAATTAAAAATTTAGGTAGTTTAAATAAAATATTAATTTGTAGGATTAATATAAAAATTTAAATTATCTTAAATTATTATTATAAATATTATTTATTTTTAATAGTTTTAGTATTTATATTAATATTTTATTTAAGATTATATATTGAAGATTATGTCTATAATATTAATAATCATTAGACCTAATTTACTTAGAATTTTATTTGGATGAGATGGATTAGGATTAATTTCTTATCGTTTAGTATAGAGAGATCAAAAATTGAGAAAATATTTATTATCACTTTCAATTTTATTTATTAGGTTTATTTAAAAACTTAGAATTTTTTGAAGTTAAAGGACAATGTTATAAATTTTACTTAGTAAGTAAATTGAATATTTTATTAAATATCTACATTAGAACGAAAGATTAAGCGATAAATTCAATTAACATAAATTTTATTATTATATAAATTATTATACAAATAGTAAGTAAATGGAATATTTTACACTAGTGTATTTGAAAATTTTTAATAAATGGTAAATTAACTCCAGAAACCTTAATTAACGAAATAGATCCCGTATTTTTGCGATGCACCGTTTCCGAGACATTAAATTTTACGCCTAAGAGGTGGTTTTTGAAAACTTTTAATAAACGGTAAATTGACCCCATAAGAAACCTTAATTAACGGCACATGTCTCATATTTTTATAATGCACCGTTTTCGAGATATCAAATTTCACCCTCAAGGGGTGGTTTTTGAAAATTTTTAATAAATGGTAAATACACCAGAGAGGGTGTGAGAGAGTGAGAGGGGATGAAAGATGATGAAAAAGTATGAGATAGAGCGAAAAAATGAAAAAATAGAGGGGGGAGTGGAGGGGAGGAAGGGGGGCATGGTGAAAAAGGGGGATGAGGGGTGGGGAGGGTGAATGGAAGTTGGGGGAGGTGTGAGTGAAAGGTAAGAAAGAAGAGCAGTGTACATATGACTGCTGACAGAGAAGAAGAAAATTTTTCATGAACACATCAATTTTTGACCGTTTGTATGTCCAGAACGGCTTGACCGATTTTTTTTTTTTGGCTTAATTTACTCGTGGCGATGCCACCTTTCAGAATATGCTACATGCATTTCAAAATTTTTTATATTTTAATAGTTCTGTACCCCCAAAAAATCGATTCTAAACTTTCTGGATAAGAGACTTGTAGCGTCTCATTGAACATGGCCGGAGACGCTACCGCGTCTCCTGATGAATTTTCGATTACAATCAATCCAAATGAAAGTGGTTTAGTCAATCCTGAGATCTTGAGATTGAATCCATGAGAAGGTTTATTTTAGATTTGTGGCCGTTGTTTAAAATTTCCAAAAATGTCTATACTTGATATAAGATAAATTTAATATATTGATAAATATATCTATGTAATCAGAACCAAATTCAAACATTAACGGTTGTTCAAGTCCAAATAAAACTTAACATAATTATTACAGCAATGAGATGAATATTTCGGTTTTATTTAGTCTTCATCACCATCAAATTCAATTACCATACAAACACACATACAAATTATAAATTATAAAAAGGACACACGCGCGCGCGCACGTACGCACACACACGCACGCACGCACGCACGCACGCACGCACGCACGCACGCACGCACGCACGCACGCACGCACGCACGCACGCACGCACGCACGCACGCACGCACGCACGCACGCACGCACGCGCACGCACGCACGCACACCACGCACGCACGCACGCACGCACGCACGCACGCACGCACGCACGCACGCACGCACACAGCACACACACAGTCATCCACGTATTACAAAATATTTCCATAATACAGATTAAAATAAATTGATAAATATTAAATATTATAAGACATCGCCCCGGATAGTCGGGAGATTCTTCGAATTTGGGGCTGCGATATTTTTCGTAATTTTTCTTTACTTGATGACTTGAATAAGATGTTTATTTTATTTAAGCATCAAAAGTTTAAGCATGTGAATTTACTATTCCAACGAAGGACTGTGTCTTAAGACTGATAAACAATCGGTGCGCAGTCTATCGAATTGATAAAAGCATATAAATTTATACAGAAGTATCAATATGATTAGGCCAAGATCCAGGCCAAGATCGAGCTTGGACTGTAAGTGACATATTTCTTTAGTTAAGGAAATCGGTGTAACTTTGTGGGGGAAGCGATAAGAGAGGAATGTCTATGCTTATACATTTAAATTTTCTGTGTGTACCAACTACAAACTAATATTTAACTTAAAAAATTAAGTTCCTTTATAATATTATGTTTCTTATATAATAATTTTAAAATGTATAAGTATAAACATTGAAGTATGAAACATTTGTATAACAAAATACAAAGGTTTGATAAAAAACAAACATTTGTAAATAATTTTAATAAATGAGAAAAATGAATAGAAAACGTGCGTCAATTTTATAAGTTGCCAGAACTACTAGTGTCATGTGATCTGATTTTTATAGTTGCAGAACTAATGTAGCCAATTCAGAATGTAAAGAACAGACCTTCTGTGTCAAAGGAGTTTATATGATTAGAGATTACGGCATATATGTAGCAGAAGAAAACTAATTAGTGCTTACACTTCTTACACGAATCAAATATTCAAGAAAAAATTGTGGTTTTTTGTTTATATTTCTTATCGTATTTTATAAATGAGATGGAAAAAATTTTCATTTTTTGCAGTATTCGTAAAAGATTATTCTAAAATTTAGATCTTTTTATCTAGAAACTTACTGTGTAGGATCGTTTTCTTTTATTTAGTAATGAGGTTGATATTTATAGCGTTCATAAGCACCTATACACTATATATACAGGGTGTCCCATTATAAAACATCCACGCAAATTACTCCGAAGATAAGGGTGATAGCAAAAAATGACCTTAACAAACGTTGTAGGATTAAAAGGGGGCCAACTGAGGGTGACCTTGACTTTGATCTCGCAGTTGATTTTCAAGGTCATTTGAAGGTCAGAGTAATTTTTTTAAATGGAAACCCCTATTTTTGACACCGGATTCGAAAAGAGCGGAAAATTTTACGTCAGAAATGATATTTTAAATTTTTTTTGTGTGACCTTGAGAAGGTCAAATGAGGGTCAAATGTTGAAAAACTGCTTGCTGATTGTTTATTTAAATTTATAGGCGAAATAAACGTTATAAAAGTACCTTTAGCAGGTAGATCAAGCTCAAATGTGCCAACGATCGTGACCATTTTGACCTTGAGGTCAATTTTCAAGGTCATTTAAAGGTCAGAGAGATTTTTATAAACTCTTATTTTTGACACCGGATTCGAAAAGAGCGGAAAATTTTACGTCAGAAAAAATATTTTAAAGTTTGTTGGTGTGACCTTGAATAGATCAATTCAAGGTTAAATATTCAACAAGCACTCAAAAGCTGTTGCTTACATGTGCTAACCTTACTTTAGCTTTAAAACCACCACGCAAATTACTCCGAAAATAAGGGTAATAGCAATACCGAATTCGAGTTATCAATTTTTAAAGTTGTAGCTTTTAACACGTAAGATATAGGAAAAACGTGTGCTCAAGTGATTTATCAATTCGTAGCGACAATAATACTTGCTCGATTTTTTTAAAAAACTAGGATACAGTGCAGGATAATGCTAGAAATAACATTTAAAGAAACAAGGATTATTAGCAATTGCCGTTTTTGAATTATTGAAGTTCAAAGTGGTGTATCCGACATAATTTTTAAGAGTTTAAAGCATTTTGAGCGCAAATCGATTAACTGATGAACGTTCTTAAAATTGTTTTTAAATTGTACATACTTATACCGGCAACAAAAATTAAATTTTTTCTTGTTAAAAAATTGTACCTCACTTACATGTGTTGTGTACCATATATGTAAGTCTGAAATCTCTTATTCTTATTCTTGTCCTGACCGTCCAATACTGTCTAATATTGACCGTCGCTTGATAGTATGTACATATAATAACATCTAATTTATTTTGTCGTATGTTGACAAATGTTCTCATACATTTGAAACTCTTTTTTGCGATCGTTATTATCGTTAAAAAAATGCCTGACTACACTGCTAATGAAATTATTGACATTCTTCTTATTTTAGGAGAATGTCGACGAAACTATCGAGAGGCAGCAAGACTGTATCGTGCTCGATTCCCTCAAAAACAACATCCTAATCATCAAGAGACACGGTAGTGTCTTGTGCTAAGTCCGCGCAAGCACAAGACAGACACTACCGTGTCTTATTACGCGAGTCGGTCAGTTGAGAGCACTCAATATTTCTGGTTTTCATATATCCGCTCAACGGATTGAGTTCTAAGTAATCTCAATCGATAGAGCGGGGTCGAATTATATAAGAAAAGTGTTTTTATTTTTGAGCTACATGTTCTATAAATCGAGTTATTACGACGCAAAGTCAAAATGTGAAAAATATCAATTAAGAAACGTCGTCGTCGTCGTCGTCGACCGCTCAGATTTTACTGTTGTGGCATTCGACATCAGATCGCGCTAGTGACGCTCTGGAAATTTTGGCTAGAGGGGCTGCGGTGAGGGGCGAAGAAATATGCTAAAGTGTCGGCAAGGGGAGCAGCGGTGAGGGGTGAAGAAATGTGTTATACAGGACGTTTTTAAGACACGTTTACTATAACATAGTATGATCGATAATCGACAGTAAGTGATGTCGATAAACGTAAGCTAGGTTATTAGCGGCGACGATTATTATTGTATTTGCACATGCAATAACACAAATTTTCTTTCGCTCTCGTTATCACGCATTCACTCTCTCTCTTTCACTCATTACTTTTTCTCTAATCTTTTATTTATCAGACCGATTAGTTAAAAAATTTCGAATAAAGTATATATATACGTGTTCTCAATAAAAATATGTTAAAAAAATAAATAAATAAAGTTATTCAAGCGTATTTTCCTTAGACCTTGTAAATCATGTCCAGCTAAAGTACAGTTTTACTTCTTAAAAGGATCTCGTTACACCGTGCACAAATATATGATAATGATTATAATAAAATATAATAAATAGTATAAATAAATATGAATAAATAGTGTATTCAATAGAAAAAAGTATAAGTATAAAAAATAGAATAAAGTATAAGTAGAAAAATTATATGTGTATATTATAAATACACATATACACATGTGTATATTATATATACACAAAAAATCGAACTGATGTACAAAAAAGAGTGATATCTCTAAAAAAATTACCTTTTTAAAAAAAGGTAAAAAAAAGGTGCTAAGTCCGCGTCAAAAAGTATCTTTGCAAAATAGTATAGTATTATTAACTCTAAAAAACAATTAAAAAACCTATTTCCAAAAGAGTGTGATATTAATCTACATACATAAGTTATTTTAATCCAAACAAAATAGTTTATTTTAAACCATAAAAAAACTATAAGTTATTTAATTATACGTTCCACAAAAATAATGATATCAACAAAATTGTGCTAAGTAAAAATAAAAATTTAAAAAAATATTTTTAAAAAAGTTCCAAATAATAAAAAAATAGTTTTAATTTTTTTTAGTATATCCTACTAAAATACTGATATCGAGAAATAAAAATAAAAAAAAAAACAAAAAAATCGAGTTAACAATGGGCATTCCAAGATCTACGGCCAGTAGATATTTACGACTTGCGCGTTATCATCCTTATCACATTTCTTTAAATCAAGCTTTAACTGAGGAAGATCATCGACGGAGAATAACATTTTGCCAATGGGCAACGCAACAAATTACTGATGATGAAAATTTCTTCAACAATGTTCTTTTTAGTGATAAGACTACATTTGAGAGTACTGGTATATTGAATCGCCATAATTGCCACTATTGGTCTCCTGTTAATCCTCATTGGATGCAAGAAGTTGATCATCAGCATGGCTGGAGTGTAACAGTATGGTGTGGCATTGTAAACAGGTATCTAATTGGACCTTATTTTTTTGAAGGTAACGTAACTCAACACACTTATTTACAGTTGCTCAGAGAGGAACTTCCACTTTTGCTAGAAAACGTTGATCTTCATACAAGAGCCAGGATGTGGCTACAACAAGATGGCGCTCCTCCACATTATGCCAGAATTGTCAGAGATTTTCTTAACGAAAGGTTCAACAACCGATGGATTGGTAGAGGAGGCCCTATAGCATGGCCACCAAGATCTCCAGATCTGACATCTCCAGACTTTTATTTATGGGGCTATCTAAAAAATACAGTCTACCGCAACAGACCAACTACAAGAGCTGACATGATTCAAAGGGTTACGCAAGCCTGCTTAAATATTCCACGTCAAGTATTATTAAATACTATTAGGAACTTTGAAAGAAGAATAGAATATTGTCAACAAGTAAATGGTGAAACTTTTGAGCATTTTCTTCATTAAATGGTGACTGAAACACTTGGACTCTATGACTAAATGCACATGTAAGCGTGGAATTTTCAATGTTTTTTCAACTGTCTAGACTTATCCCCGATCTTGCCTTAACTGGCCGGGTCATCCCCGACCTTGCCTTAACTGGCCGGGTCATCTTCGATCTTGCCTTAAGGGGGGAAATCCCTGTAAATGACGGTTTTTTCAATAATTTTTTACGAAAAATTGAAAGCATTTATTGTCATTCGGAAAATTGCATGATATTATTGACATTGAAAAGTATTCAGGAAAATTTTTTTGTGGGTAAAAAAAACAAAATGGCGGCGCTACAGTTCATCAAAGTTGACTCCTCGGGTTTGCGCCGTGCAACGCCCAGGTCCTTGTAATGATCTGTAATCAACGGGTAAAATTTTTTTCATTAAAATATGTTATTCTGCTTTGCATGAACCTAAATTTAGCAAAAAAAAGTGAAAAATAAAAATTATAGGCCAAAAAAACGAAAGAAACACCTTTTTCTGCATAAACAAATTGTTAAAAACAATATTTATTATAACAATTAAATTGAAATTTTAGGTTCATGCAAAGGCCAATGAGATAAGGAATATCTGTACAAAATTTGAAGTCGATCGCTTCATTACTTTTTGAGTTACATTGCACGGCGCGGAAAAAAACGCGTTTTGAGAAAAACGCGTTTAAAGTTTTCGTTCGTGAAAAGTAAAGTTTATAGTGATTTATGCTTACTTAAACTTAGTCTGCGATGCCAGGACCATACAGCAAGCCTCCCATTTCAAAAAAACCATCCATTTCAGCTGTTTTTTTCTCTTTCTGAGCAGTTCTGGCCTCTTTAGACGAATTTAATGAGCGCCTGTTTTGCCTTTTCACTCGATGCGCGTCGTACTCGTCTGCGAAAATTTGACATTCTCGGCCGATTGGAAGTTAGGGCGGCCAGGACGATAATTTGGATTATCCTGCGGGATCTTACGACTCATTTTTTTTTAAATTTGTCAAACAATTACACACCGACGCGATTCTAAATAAGTATACCACGAGGCGCTCAACTGTATACTATGCGTAGGTCTTCTCTCCACTGTTTCGGTGAAAACAATAAACGACCGTTACACAAGCCACATAATCGTCCCCTATTATTCAAAAAGTAAACTAGCAAACTTGTTGGGCTCAGAATATTGTCAACACGTATATGGTGAAACGCGCGCGCATTTACCTACTTCGGTAAATCTGGAGGGCATCACTTTGGGGACTATATAGGGACTTTTTATGCTTCCTATAAGGCTCCAATTTTCACTGTTTTTTCAACTGTCTAGACTTATCCCCGATCTTGCCTTAACTGGCCGGGTCATCCCCGACCTTGCCTTAACTGGCCGGGTCATCTTCGATCTTGCCTTAAATGGCCGAGTCATCTTCGATCTTGCCTTAAATGGCCGAGTCATCTTCGATCTTGCCTTAACTGGCCGGGTCATCTCTGACCTTGCCTTAAATGGCCGAGTCATCTTTGATCTTGCCTTAAATGACCGGATCATCGACAAACTTGCCTTACCATAAAAATAATGAAGTTTTAAACACTTGATCTTAATTAAGTTAATGTTAATTAAGTTAATGTCAATTTAATTAACTAGTAAAGGTCACACACCTGAACGCAGAATTTTGTGCTCTTTCAGAATCCGTGGTCAAAAATAAGAGTTCCTATTTCGACAAACAAAGACTTTTAAATAATTTTGAAAATCAACTCCAAGGTCAAAGTCGAAGTCACTCTTAATTGGCTCCCTTCGATGCCTACAACCTACAATACTTACTGGTTTTAAAGCTAAAGTAAGGTTAGCACATGTAAGCAACAGCTTTTGAGTGCTTGTTGAATATTTAACCTTGAATTGATCTATTCAAGGTCACACCAACAAACTTTAAAATATTTTTTCTGACGTAAAATTTTCCGCTCTTTTCGAATCCGGTGTCAAAAATAAGAGTTTATAAAAATCTCTCTGACCTTTAAATGACCTTGAAAATTGACCTCAAGGTCAAAATGGTCACGATCGTTGGCACATTTGAGCTTGATCTACCTGCTAAAGGTACTTTTATAACGTTTATTTCGCCTATAAATTTAAATAAACAATCAGCAAGCAGTTTTTCAACATTTGACCCTCATTTGACCTTCTCAAGGTCACACAAAAAAAATTTAAAATATCATTTCTGACGTAAAATTTTCCGCTCTTTTCGAATCCGGTGTCAAAAATAGGGGTTTCCATTTAAAAAAATTACTCTGACCTTCAAATGACCTTGAAAATCAACTGCGAGATCAAAGTCAAGGTCACCCTCAGTTGGCCCCCTTTTAATCCTACAACGTTTGTTAAGGTCATTTTTTGCTATCACCCTTATCTTCGGAGTAATTTGCGTGGATGTTTTATAATGGGACACCCTGTATATATATATATATATATATACAGGGTGACCCATTTTAACTTAGGCAGCCAAATAACTCGAAAAATAAGCACACTACGAAAAAATGTTTAGAATCAAAATTTCGTCATTTCGAGGGGGACGTACAATGACGTTAAAATCAGCCCCCCACCCCTCCCCCTGGGCGGTGAGGGGGGGCAAGTTTGAAATCTTAAATGGGAACCCCTATTTTTTATTGCATATTCGGAATCTTTGGCTAAAAACACATACAATTTGTCTGAAACATTTTTCTCGATTCATGATAGATGGCGCTGTAATCGACGAAATTCAATTTCTTCGATTTCTCTTACTGAGAACCCATGCTTACGATTCTGCAATAAATTAACAATAAAAATACTACGTTTTCATTGTTAATACTCGAAATTAGTCTTAAAACAAACTTTTCATTATTTTTTATTACTCATTAATTACTTCTCAAGAAACTGCTTTTAGCGTAACCTGCCCTTTAGGCAACTTGAATGGTCCGAAGTACCGAGACATTTTGGACTTTCCATCTGATGGAGTTCCTTTAAGTATCCCTCCAAAATTTTGTCCATTTAGTGCCAAAGTCACAAGTGTTTATGTATTTTTTTAACATTTGTACTCTGATAAAATTCTGGTAAAATGGCAAATTATACGCCTACAGAAGTAGTCGATATTCTTATAACCTTTGGTGAATGTGGTAGAAATTACAGACTTACTGCCCGTACTTATGCGGAGCGATTCCCAAATCGCCGCCATCCTACTGATCAACAAATTATAAACATTGAAAGGAGATCTCGTAATAATCCACTTCATCGCGAAAGGCAAAGGAATAGACTTCATAATAATAATAACTCTAGATTGCTCGCAGTTTTGGCTATGGTTCATCAAAATCCCCATATTAGTACCCGTCAAATAGAACGAGAACTGGGAATCCCTCAAACTACGGCACATAGATTGTTACGATCAGTCAATTACCATCCGTATCATATTACTCTGGTACAGGAATTAAGTGAGGCCGACTGCGTACTCAGAGTACAATTTTGTAGATGGGCTCTTGAGATGTTAGATCAGAATCCAGATTTTTTTAGTAATGTTTGTTTCAGTGATGAAGCAACATTCATCAGCAATGGTAGTCTCAATAGGCATAATTGCCACTATTGGTCACCAGAAAATCCACATTGGTATCGTGAGGTGCTTAATCAACATCGTTGGAGTTTATATGTATGGGTAGGCATTTGCAATGGCCAAGTCATTGGACCTCATTTTTTTGAACGTCCAATTAATAATCCAATGTATTTAGAATTCCTCGAAAATGATTTGCCAGCATACCTAGAGAATGTTCCCCTTGCAGTTAGACTAAATTTATGGTATCAACAAGATGGTGCTCCTGCTCATTATGCTCGTATTGTACGGATGTTTTTGAATCAAAGGTTCCCAAATCGGTGGATAGGGCGGGGTGGACCAGTTCTGTGGCCTCCGAGATCACCGGATTTGAACCCCCTTGATTTCTTTTTATGGGGATACGTTAAAGATGCAGTGTATAGTGAAGCTCCAACGACAAGATTGAATATGATGGAAAGAATAAGAAGAGCTTGTGAAGCTATAACTCCTTTAATGCTAGAAAATGTACAACGTAACTTTCGCTGTCGATTACTGTTATCCTTAGAAAATAATGGTGCACACTTTGAGCATCTCCTCCATGTGGAGAGAGCTGATAACAATGCAATCTTGCCTTAACTGGTTGGGTCACCACACGACCTTGCCTTCACTGGCTGGGTCACTACTTGACCTTGCCTTAACTGGTTGGGTCACCACACGACCTTGCCTTCACTGGCTGGGTCACTACTTGACCTTGCCTTAACTGGTTGGGTCACCACACGACCTTGCCTTCACTGGCTGGGTCACTACTTGACCTTGCCTTAACTGGTTGGGTCACCACACGACCTTGCCTTCACTGGTTGGGTCACCACACGACCTTGCCTTCACTGGTTGGGTCACCACACGACCTTGCCTTCACTGGTTGGGTCACCACACGACCTTGCCTTCACTGGCTGGGTTACCACACGTTCAAGCACCCCGAATTGTGAGAGGCGAGGGGACTCACGTTAATCAAGCACCCCGAAGGGAACAGAAAACTACTACATCCACGTCGTTGTTCCTGGGTTACGCTAAAAGCAGTTTCTTGAGAAGTAATTAATGAGTAATAAAAAATAATGAGAAGTTTGTTTTAAGACTAATTTCGAGTATTAACAATGAAAACGTAGTATTTTTATTGTTAATTTATTGCAGAATCGTAAGCATGGGTTCTCAGTAAGAGAAATCGAAGAAATTGAATTTCGTCGATTACAGCGCCATCTATCATGAATCAAGAAAAATGTTTCCGACAAATTGTATGTATTTTTAGCCAAAGATTTCGAATATGCAATAAAAAATAGGGGTTCCCATTTAAGATTTCAAACTTGCCCCCCCTCACCGCCCAGGGGGAGGGGTGGGGGGCTGATTTTAACGTCATTGTACGTCCCCCTCGAAATGACGAAATTTTGATTCTAAACATTTTTTCGTAGTGTGCTTATTTTTCGAGTTATTTAGCTGCCTAAGTTATAATGGGTCACCCTGTATATTATACATGTATATAATATATAATAACAAATGATTTATCGAAACAATGTTTATTTAAGAAAGACATTTTTAAGACTTTACTAAAATATACTTTGAAAACGTTCAAAATTTTCCAAATAGACGAAGGTTGTTTTGTATAAGATATTTTTTCGGAACATGTATAGATATATTTATCGACTAACGTATATTGATTGGAATACATATGCCTATTCAATTTTGATATAACACAGCTTATAGAAATATTTACTACTAACTAATTTGATACAATTAAACATTTTGCAATTTCGACAAAAAAATTATATTTCTAAAAAAAGCAAAAAAAGACGCCAAGTATGCGCGCAGTGTGTTACTTCGAAAAAAGTATTACCGAACTGAACTTAAGTTATGTTAACTAACTTGTATGTAACGTAACTTAAGTTAAGATATGTTTATTTCTAAAAGTTATTTTTAAAAAAGTACAAAATTTTTAAATTGCATCAATATAAAGAGAATATAAAGAGATATATTAGGTGTACAAATGAATAATCCAAACTTTTTTAAGTGGCTAAGAAATTGAGCTTCAAATAATCTAATTTTTCCGCTCTTTTACGGTTATGTAGCGTTGCCCCCCCCCTCCTGCACACACACACACACGCGCGCGCGCACGCCAACATACTACTATGACATTATCATAACCGTACACATTAAGACTACCATGAGCAGATGAATCCATTTTTCCGATCTATGACACTCTATAACAGGAAAACTGTCCATTTTTCGATCTTGTGCCCACTTTTCATCAGGATATAATGAACTACATTGTACTACAATTTCAGTCAATTCGACTGGGATCCATTTTCCATAAGATTTGTGCGGAGTCCTTTAAAGTATCCATCTTATTTTGAAATTTAGCAGCGCGAATTCTCTTTTATATTATTTTTATTGTTTCCTTTTTTTGGTCCAAATTTAATTAAGTATCTATTTTATTATATTTCAAGATTTATCAGCGTCAATTCTTTTTTACATTATTTTCATTCTTTTCTTTATTCAAACTACATTTAAATACTTTATTTCGAGATTTAACGGCGTCAAATTTTTTTACAAGAAAAATCATATCTATGATAAAAAGTGCATTTTAATTTTATTAAGTATTTTAATTTTTTAGAATTTATTTTCTGTATAAATATATTTTACCTCTGTGATAAAAAAGTATTATGTATTTTATACTAAAATATAAGGCTCTACCAGGTACAAAAATAATTTGACATCATTACGTCAATTGAAATTCGCAAGTTTGAACACATTTAAACATGTCGACCCGTGCGACGTAACCTATGTCTATGGGCGCAATTGTCAGGGAAGCCGCGTTTTTCGTTTGGCATCACTGTCCCCTGGTCAAAAATTGAAAAGTGACGTAGTAGCTGTATGTATTTGTCGACGACGACAACGACGTTTCTGAAATGAAAATTTCCCGATTCGGATTTTGCATCGCAATATCTTCTCTTGTAGGTCACGTAGAGAAAAAATAAAAACATTTTTACAATATAATTCAAACTCAAGCATCGATCAAACCTACTTTGAACTACTTGATCGGTTTAGCTATTATTGAGATCTAATAATCTCGGGTACTTCCAACTCGCGTAAATATACACGGCGCTGCACTTATACTTGGCGTGAGACGTACTACCGGGTCTCTCGATATTTAGTGTCACAACAATACAATTAAAGTAGAACACAAAAACCCATTAATAAGAAAAAAAGTATGAAAGTGAACCTAGTTACTTGATAAATTGATATATAAATATCCTACGTAGCTACTGTCTATGAGTTTGCTATTAAGTTGCCGAAAACCATTAAAACAATTAATTTTAATAAATTAGAAATAAGATGAGACAATATTATGTGTGTTGCATTGAGCTCACTTCTGAATTCTAATATTAATAATGGAAAAATATAAGGAAGTGAATTATTAACGAATGGTCATTATTATGACTGCGAAGCTGTCTTTGTGTACAAACAGTACTACAATGGCCACTTGCAAAATTATTTGTGTAAGAAACTATCCATATTGTTAAATTATTTACAAATCCAACTCATTGCATAACAACGACTCATTTATCAGCAATAATAAAAACAAAATTGAAACAAAATATTAGTAATTATTTTCATGTACCTAGCAAAGGAAATTCGCTAATTTTGCGCGAAGTCTGTCCGTCGAATGTGCGTAGCTTCTGCTTCCGTCGGTTCAGCGGTAATGACAACCAACGTTTTGCGTTGACATTGCAAAATTATTACATATTTATATATAATACTTGCTCAAATATTCCTAGACACGTTCTATAATCCTTCAATTTCAATGAAAAATTCAATTATTGATAAAAAGAAAACATTTATTAATATTTATTACGTTATATTTCTGAAAACTACCTCTCTCTTACGGATGATATGATGTATTGTCAAATAAACTATGAAATTTTGTACTTACAATTAGATTAAATAAATGTTTAGATGTTTTGATTATTAATGGGTATTTTTTGCATATTTAATTAAATATTTAAAAAACTATTCAATCTTTTCATTCAACTATTCAATCTTTTCATTTAATCGTTTTATAAGAAATTAATACTGCACACGATCTAATTTTTTAAATTTATAACTTTTGATTGTGTAATGTTAGAAAAAATATTTAAGCAAAGTTGTTAACTTTTAGTATATTAACTTTTAGTATATTAATTTAATATAATAATTTGAATTTATTACGTACTTTATAAGATTAACTAAAATCGAAAAGTTTCCTTCTTTCATCTTCTGAGAATTTTTTAAAATTTAATTGTGACATATTTAAGAAAATAACTTTTATTTAGTTTTTCATATTTGTTATTTTTCATTAGTTTTCATTATTTTAAATGGTTTATTTTATGGATAGTGACTTCTGATTACAAGAGACATCACTTCGCGGAAATATCCAATCCGGAGGAGGTTGAGAGATCTCTGTTTTAAGAAATATGACTACGTCGTTCTCAGAACAATGGGAATGCAATTTAAAAACTACCTGCTCGGCGGGAAAACAATTTTTTTATATGCTACTGAAGAAGACTCAGTGAGTCGAAACGCGTATAGCGTATGATATGTATGCACGTATGTCCAATATAAGATCTCTTCTATTTATGAATTTTTCATATTGTTTTGTTATATACTTATTTTTGACTCTTGAAAGGCTTTTGTGTTATTTTAATTGTTTGAATTTTAACGAGCCATACTAAATCTGTTTTTTCATATAGTACTTATTATAATTCCTGATATCAGTAACATTTTTGTTCGGATCATCCTAAATATATATAAATGATGAAAAATTATATTTTATTAAATACCATAAAAATACTTATTTTTTGTATTTAAAAAAATTTTTATAATAAATATTTATTTCAGATTGTAAAGTTAGTTATTGTATATATTGTATCTATATTATATATATAAAGATATTATTGTATCTATTGTAATCTATGTAATATTATTCTTTATTTCAATTAAATAAAAAAAAATGAAATTGCATGCAGTTAAATTAATAAACTATTTGTTTATAAATGATATACAATGTAATTTGCAAAGGATTTATATTATAATTAATTAATTTGCTTGTATTAAAATTTTAATATATAGGTATACCTTTGTTAATAATAAATATATTCATTTTTATATATTCATTTATTTATATTGTTTGAAATTTTAAATAATTAGGATTAATATATATATTTTTTATAAATGTTTTTTAGAAATGTGTATTTCGCATATTAAAAAAATAAAAAATTTTTTTTATTTTGACTTTAACATTTTTGTATATATTGTTATGATGAAGAAATATGAAAGATGTTTTAAATAAAAATTTTACAATTTCTAAATTGCTTTTAACAGTAAAGATTTTTCAACAATATTATATATTTCAAAATAGTATTATATACTTTCGTTTTTGAGTTAAAACTCATCAACTTAAATTTGCTTTTCTATAAAAATGTTTTGAAACAATAGTTAAAATATATTTGATTGAGAGGAAAAATTTAACATTTTTAAAATATAAAAGATTTGTTGTTTTAGATTTTTTAGAGATTTTACTTTCTTAATATATTCTATCATCTAATCATCTCTACTATGGCATGTAAAAAACTTATCGAAATTTCGAGAAAAGATATTTGTGTGTTTCTTCACAAGATAAATTTATCGTATCTGTGATATTCATGCAGTTTACTGCAGTCATTGATACTTCCTGATTTTATTTGATTTCAAACTTTAACTTCAAAACAATAAAATTGTTGTATATAAAATTTCTTTGTCAAAGTTCGTGTAATCTTTAATATTGTATTGTTGATTAGAAACAATTTTATCTAAGTATCATAGTCTGTTCCTACTTCAAGACTGTTAAGTCATGTCTTAAAATGCTCTGCGATTGTTTATAACATCTTAAGATGTTTATAACACTTTAAGACTATACTTAAAACAGTCTTAAACTTACAAATTCAACAAAACCGAATCATGAATATCGGCCTGATTACTTATTTTTGATTTAAGGTATTTCTTTTTCGCAAGCTTTATATCGTTCTTTGGATTATCTTTCTTTATGGTAATTTGCTTCCGTTTGTACCTTTATATAGTTCCTTTATATTTTCAAGTTTTATTTCAACTTACGAATAATACATATGTAATATAAAAATGCCTTACAAATTAGATTATAAAGGTTTTTTTAAGTAAAACCTTGATCGGATTTAGACTATTTCTTACATAGGTTTTCTATATAATGTTCTATTTTTTCCTGACTGATATCAATGATAAATATTTTATTACGCATTACTTTTAAATTATTAATTTTGAATTCTTTATACTTTTGTTTAAAAGTTTTCTTTGGCATAATGTAATGTCTTTTTTAAATAATATTAAACATTTCTCTCTCGTGGAACTTTTTAATATATATTTATTGTATACAAACTTTTGTAATTTGTTTTGTCATAGTGAGATATTCATGTTTTCGAATTCTATCTCGTGGAACTTTTTAATATATATTTATTGTATACAAACTTTTGTAAGTTGTTTTGTCATAGTGAGATATTCATGTTTTCGAATTCTATAATCTTATTTTATAATCCACTTTTTAATCGGTAGTTTGAGATACTGTTATTTGAGAAATACTTTTTTTAATTTAATTTATCTAATATTTAAAAGTTATTTTATAATCATCAGTTTTACATTATTTTTTGTTCATTTCTTCATACAGAAATATCATTCATACAGAAGTATTTGAGAGAATTTATGTCTTTCACAATATTTTTATTAAATTGTCACACGCATTCGTGCTTTATAATTCATTCTGCATCCGTCGCTTACTTAGTATGACGTGAACTGTTGTTCCATTCGCTTACTCTGTTCCATTCATTCATATTTCTTTCCATTATTCGTTGTATCTTTATTGTTTATCGTTCATCATTGTTTACCATCGTCTTTTGCATACTTCAATACTGTCAAAATTTTAGTGTAAAAGTATCCTACAAACTTGTTTTATCATTTTTTATACATCAGTTTACTTAGCATTTTACTTTATATGTGCTTACCAGATTTAATTTTCTTAAATCATCATTGGAGATTAACTATTTCAATTTCGTCAACCTCCTAGCTATTAGTTTTCTGTAATTTTATCTAATGTTTTCTAGACATTTCTTTTAGATCATTTGTGTTTTTTTAATACACTTATTATTATTATTAATATTATTATGTTGTATTATATTATTATGTTTTGTTTTTATTTTGATATATTTTATTACTTTGAGATTTGAATTTGGATACTTTAACTTTTTAATCTGATTCGATTTCATCACAATTATTTACTTTGCAACTTTATTGTTGCAACTATACAATTTTGTTGACTTTGACATAAACATACATCGTTAATATGTAAGAAAGATTAGTTCAAAATTTATATATATATATATTTATTTATATATGTATATATGTATGTATATATATATATATATATACAGGGTGTCCGATAATTCGAAGTCCACCCGTAAACTGCAGGTAGAGTAGGTTAAACTGAGCAAAAAAGTATCCTGTATCATTTTTTGATATTCTTAATATTTACCGAGATATTAACAAAAAAAGATCGGCGAATCCGCGCACGCTTTGCTCGCGCGGCGAAAAGGACGTCCCACCGCTACGTGCTCACTAAGCGCGTAGTGAGGCGGTGGGAGATAGAGTGGTGGGATTACACCCAATAATTCGGCGCGGTCGACGCAGTGTTCTAGTATTACGCTCGTAGGCTCCTCCCACCGTCTCACTGCGCGCTTAGTAAACACGTAGCGATGGGACGTCCTTCTCGCCGCGCGCGCTTTCCTCGCGCGGATTCGCCGATATTTTTTTGTTAATATCTCGGTAAATATTAAGAATATCAAAAAATGATACAGGACTTTTCTGCTCAGTTTAACATATTCTACCTGCAGTTTACGGGTGGACTTCGAATTATCGGACATCCTGTATATATATATACGCATTTTTTTAGATTAATTTTATTTTTTTTAATACAAGTGCAGAACTCTTTAATTTTTATCAGGAACTGTAGACCTATTAAAAGTGTTGTTAGAATTCTATTATTCTTAATGTTATTTTTTGAATCTTTATTTTCCTGAAATTCGTCATGCCAACTTAAACAGAGAGACTGAAACTATTTCAAGCAGAACACAACGAATACAGGTTGTAATCGTTACCTCACATATTGAAATAACATTTTTTATGCAAAATTATTTTTATTTACGCTTATTATTTCAATATAATATCGGCAGTTTATTATAATATCGGCAATTGAGTCTTGACACGGGATCTGTTCTTTTCAGCTGCACTGCTGAACTGGTGCAACAAGTTAGAATGAGACAAATGTATATTTTTTTCACTCTAACTTATTGCACCAGTTCAGCAGTGCAGTTAAAAAGAACAGATCCACGGTGTGGTAACCTAGGACAGCGGGACGCTAGGCGAGGGGAAAGGTGTGTCAGCATGCCGCTGCCCGCACCTCGCCGCTGCCGTCTCTTGCCACATCTTCGGGCAGCCAATGCTGACACACTAGGCCGTGCTATAGCTCCGGCGGCTCAAGCGCTTGCCTCCTTGTACTTCGGCGCGCTCTTATTTGCCTAATTTTAATATTAAATATTTCGCTTATTATTGCGAATTTAGCAAAATGATACAGGACTTTTCTGGGTAAAAGTTCATATTCACAGACCCCCCTCCGATGACCTTGACCTTGACATATATTGTCAAGGTCAACCCCCTGAGTGACCTTCAGAAGGTTTTAGCCGTCGCTCGTTTTTTATTAAAAAGTTATTAACAAAAAAAATTTGGAAAATAATGAATTTGAAACACACACAGACATGCAAAACTTAGCTTCGCATGGCAAATTGCAAACCCATGTGGTACCTCACTTTGCATTAAAAAGTGTACGCGTGGAAACAGTGTGTTCCGCCCCCCCTACGGGGGGGCTCCACTACTGAAAAACTACACACATAGGTGTGCGTGGAACTCGCTTCGCGTGGAAAGTTGTAAACCCATGTAGAACCCGCAACTTTCCACGCGAAGCGAGTTCCACGCACACCTATGTGTGTAGTTTTTCAGTAGTGGAGCCCCCCCGTAGGGGGGGCGGAACACACTGCCTCCACGCGTATACTTTTCAATGCGAAGTGAGGTTTCATTTTAAGACATATTATCAGAATGTTATCTGTACGAAAATCTATCGTATATTAGTTTACTTTCGGATTCCGTTTCAAAATCATAAAAATATCAACAATAGTAGGAATGCCATATACAGACACAATGTGGTGAAAGTTCTTTTGTTCATTGATCATTGGCGGTAAATGTGTAAATGTGTATTCAAAATAAGTGCCAAATTTTTCAAACTTCTTTTGTTCATAACTTTTTAACGAGCAGTGACCGAGGACTAAAAGCTTCCGAAGGTCACTCAGAAGGATGACCTTGACAACATATGTCAAAGTTGGGGTGTATGTGTGTGCGTGTGGATGTGTTCCAATTCGCTATTTTTCAAATCTTTTTTTGTTAATAACTTTTTAATAAAAAACGAGCGACGGCTAAAACCTTCTGAAGGTCACTCAGGGGGTTGACCTTGACAATATATGTCAAGGTCAAGGTCATCGGAGGGAGGGTCTGTGAATATGAACTTTTACCATTTTCTGTTCAGTTTACTGTACCGTACCTGCTCACCTGCGTTTGCACAAGTGCGATGGGACACCCTGTATATACAGGGTGTCTGAAACATTTTGGAAAAGCCGAAGTGTGCAGGTAGAACAGGTAAAATCAAGTAGAAAAGTCCTTTACCACTTTGTTGTTTTCGCAATAATTAACGAGAAATTAATTTAATAAGATAGGCCAATCCGTGCGAATAAAAGCGCGCGACGAGAAGAGACTTCCCCATTGCAAGATGATAGAAACCGGTTGGCGAAGCGATGGGAGGCGCGATCTATAAAGGACGAACGCGGATCTTCGCGTCAAAACCTATCCGGATAAAGATCCGCGTTCACTGCAGCGATTGTCCTTTGCAGATCGCTTCACCATATGACTGATTTGTCATATGACGCTCGTTACTCCGCCTCTCGAAATCGAAAGTTGTTACTCGTTGCTAAGGAATAAGCCATTTTTCTTTTACACCGACACCCATCTTTCATTTGACATCTCTATAGAGTCCTGCCTACCGGTTTCCCGTGCACTCATTGGCTCGTACGTTATAATTAATTACGAAATAAATATTGCAAAAATTACAAAATAATACGTGACATTCCTTCTATTTTGACCTATTCTATCTGCACTCTTCGGCTTTTCCAAAATGTTTCAGACACCCTGTATATATATATATATATATATAATGTATACATATAACAGTTACACAATAATCAACTTAAATGGTGTAATTCATTAATTTACTGTTAGCAATATCAATTCCCGTCTTCATAAATTTGCGGCATTACATATTTTCTAGGGGCGTCACCAACGCCATCACACTTTTAGTTACTTTTTATTTCCCTCTATAAGTGTTCTTCCTTTCTTATATACGTCGCCATTCTGCTTTTTCTTCGAACTGTAAGAATATACTTTTTCTTGTGTGCAATCCCCTGTGATTATTTTTGCTTACGCCCTGCCAACAAGTTATGGGCCCAGGTATGCGAAGAATCGCATAAAATAGTAGCCTTTTTAGTAATCGCGAACAAATATACCACGTCAATATCACTCAATGTTCGTGAACATCGGAATATCCAGCGATCGCGCGTCCGGCATTCCACATAACGCTCGGAGAACGATTTAGTCAAACCTAGTTAGACTTCGAAGTCAAGAGAATCGCAAAACGAAGGATCGTAACCTCTCCGTCATTACGCACATAATCTTCCATCAGCAAAAAGAGAGATGGCCCACAAACATCGTGAGTGATCATCAACACGAATCAAAATACTCAACAGAGATAACTAGGACACGTAGCGAATACAAATCAAAGCGCTGTTGAAAAAGGATGACCTGTAAGACTACGCGTGCGGCAACAAGGTGAAACCTGAATTCACCGGTGAAGGCACTTAATCGTATATAAGCAGAGCGCGATGCTTGGACCAGACAGGACAGGAAGGCAAAATCCGACATCATCATCGCAATTTCCCCATCGGAACTCAAACAAGTTCGCGGGTGCGAAACATCAAGAGACATTTGATTAAAATTGGAAGCTACATACGCATCGAAGGGACCGACACGTAAGACAACCTTAAAGCAATTAGTACAGCATAAACTCACAGACGACGGCGACGTATGTGAGCACCTTTCTAAATTTTTTGATATCGTCGATAAACTTAACGCGATGAACGTGGAGTTGAACGGAGATCTACTCACAATCATGTTGCTTTATAGTCTCCCAGATTGCTTTGAAAACTTTAAATGCGCTATTGAGACGCGTAATAACCCAATGCAGAGTCTTTTAAGATCAAAATCGTCGAGGAGTATGATGCCAGAATTCAAAGAATGGATCACGCCGAATCCAAAGCGATGCTCGCCAAGAGCCATCCCAGGAAATCACGGAAAAACTCAAACCACGATACTAATAAATCAAAGACACACAAGAAACCCAAATACAAATGCAACTTCTGTAAGAAACAAGGACACAAAGAATCTGAATATTATTCTAAGAAGAAAAAGCAAAAGGAAACGAAGGCCAATTGCACGGAAGTAAATTGGTAAATTTCTTTACCAATAGAGACGGAAGCCAAGGTTGTTGTCTCGACAATGGGTCGCACTTCTTACTTATGTAAAGATAAGAGTTCTTTCTTTCACCTGCAAAATACAAATAGTAAGATAAAACTTACGAATGCGTCGACCACCGAAGTCAAGACAAAGGGAAAAGTCGGAATAACGATACAATACAAGACGAACAATTTCATAAACTTAGAAAACACTTTGTACGTCCCCGAACTAAGAACAACCCTAATGTGAGTGGTAAAAATAGATAAGGATCACGAGATCACTTAAAAAAAACCCACGCCGTCATCCAGGACTCGTAAGGAAACGTGAAAATGATTACCAAACGACAAGGGGATTTGTTTTACTTACACGAACTTCATCAACAGGCCAACATCGCGATTAGCACCAAATCGAAGACGAGACACAAACATTACTACTATGGCACAAACATTTCGACTATGTCAATTATAGTGACATTATAACAATAAAAAATAGTCGCAAAGTCATCGGTATGGATTTTAAAGAAGCTAATCATACTCGCAGTTATAAAGTGTGTCTCACCGCAAAATTACTTCGTCAACCCTTTTTTACAAGGTCCGATAGATCGACCGAAAAACTACAAATCGTCTACACGGACATTTGCGGCCCTATGAGAACTTTATCCAACAGAGAAGTACGATACTTTATGATCGTTATTGACCACAGCCGATGATGTGAAGTATACTTTTTGAAGCCCAAGAACAAAGCATCTTTCAAAATAATCGATTACGTGCAATCGATTACGTACATTTGCTGAGAAACAAACCGGATGCAAGGTTAAGGCGATTCAGTCCGACAAAGGCACGGAATATTGCAACAAAGGATTCGTTCTTCAAGAGAGAAGGAATCCGACGTAGGCCTCACCACCCCTACACGCCGCAACAAAACGGTATAGCCAAACGCATAAACCTTGTCGAATCGGCAAGGTGCATGCTTCTGCAAGTCAATCTTCCACACTTTTTTTGGGCGGAGGCCATCGCAACGACAAGTCATATTCGCAATAGATGCATCTCCAAGAGTCTAAACCAACGCATCCCTTACAAGATATGATTTGGTAACGTACCAAGTGTTGAACACTTTCATGTCTTCGGTTCCAAAGTTTTTGTTACAGATAACTCGCCAAACAAGGGAAAGTTCCAGCCCAGCGACGGAAGGCATATTCGTTAGGAAGGCTACTCCAACGAATCTAAGACTTATCGAGTTTGGGACCCAAGTATCAAAAGTTCCTCAACGAAGGTCTTCCAGATTATGAGCCCGGATGCACTGCAAAATCCAGCAAAACGGATTACACAACGATGAGACACCAGAAGACACTAACCCCACTACTACAATAATTGGTACCGGTCCAAAGACAAGTGAAGAGAATCCGGATGAACCAGGTACCCCTGTATACGATCCAGATACCCTTGCACACGATCAACACAAGCGCATGCGAACGCGGAGATCACCACGTACAGAAGACGAGTACCGGACAGACTCTGATTGGTACACACTGGTGGTCGTGGACGTCCGAGCAAGCAGTACAATACGATACGCACTGACGCTAATCAAAGCCCGTCGAGTGTCAAGGCATGCCAAGGCGGAGATTCAATCACACACGTCACAGTCAATGACAGCAAAAACGCCACCTCTCGTGAACATCACCAATGAAGACGAGACACCGACACAAACAATGTCAATGACGATGACGATTGGTTTGAAGGTATGTGCACAGTCAAAATCCCATTCACGAAGGTCATGGCCAGCGATAAGGCCGAACAGTGGAAGGATCGCCATCTATCAGGAAAATAAAGTGTTTGATCTAAAATGACACATGGGATATCGTCGAGAAACCCGCAGATGCAAAAGTCATCGGATCAAGACTTGTTTTCCGTCGCAAACTCGACGCAGATGGAACGTTAGAGCGTTATAAAACCAGGTTCGCAAAAGGCTATTTGCTACCAAGAGTAGATTTCCGTAAAACCTTCGCTCCGTGGCAAGACTCTTATTACTTAGACTCCTAGTCGCTCTGTCTAGTATGTTTGATCTAAAGATCTCGCAACTCGATATCAAAAACGTATGTTTCTACGTTGTTGCTTATTTAAACAACAACATAGATACATACAGAAATCTTCATTTCAAGGCCCGCTTTTTGGGAGGAATCTTTCAAGAGGATGATCAATCAAGAATCCGATCTAATATCCAAGATTAAAAGGATGTTATTCCAGGTACAATAAGCTTAAGGAGGTTAGGTTCTTCAGTCAATTGGATTCGACCCCACCAGATCCGACATGCATCTTTATCAACAAAAACAATCGTACTTTCATGATATACGTGGATGATTTCATTATCGCGTCTAATGATTCAGGGAGAGTGGATCAGATCAAAAGAAAGTTATCGAAACGATTCACGCCGGGTACATTTGGGAAGTCCTGAAAAGGTTCAATATGGAACAGAGCAAACCTACCCGGACACCGCTGATCGTCGGATCGGATTTATCGAAAGAAGACGATACAAATGGCAAGAAAGACACACCTTACAAGGAGTTACAAAACTCGTCGGCCCTTATGTACATCGCAATAGGAACGTGTCCAGAGGTCGCTCACGTCATTAGCGTTCTTTGCCAGTTCAACAGTTGTCATATAACGAATCTCAGTGGACAGTCGCAAAGCGCGTATTGCGATACCTAAAGGGTACCATCAATCATGGACTAAAATATACCAAAAACAATAACGGTCTGACAAGCTACGTAGACGCAGATTGCAAGATCGACAGAAGATCATATACATGGCATGGCATTCATTCTCGCCGGTCCCACAATCTCATGGGGATCGAGGAAACAACGTACAGTCGCCTTATCATTCGCGGAGGCTGAGTATCTAGATCTTTACCGATACCACAAAGGAGACAATGTATTTCGTTCAATTCTTGAAGGAACTGGGTCTGGATGATCTGTCCACCGTTACTTTATACAACGACAATATAGGCGCTGTTCAATTGGCCCAAAAATCCAATTTACCACGCCAGATCGAAGCATATCGACATCCGTTGCCACTTCATTCGAGAGGCTTTATCTGATAGTACGATTACGCTGAAATACATCTCCACCGAAGAAATGGCTGTAGATGTACTCACTAAGGCACTTCCATTGTCCAAACATATGCAATGTTGCAAATCCTTGGCGTCAACTCGATTGAAAACTCAAGTTTACACACACAACATTGAGGTAGAGTATTAGCAATATCAATTCCCATCTTCATAAATTTGCGGCATTATTTTCTAGGGACGCCACCAACGCCATCACACTTCAGTTACTTTTTATTTCCCCCTATAAGTGTCCTCTTTTCCTTGGTTGCATTCACCTCGATATAGTTAGTAGACAAATTCAATATTTCGCATTTTTTATTATTTCATTCGTTTAGTAATCATTTGGGCAAGTTTAGGAAAGAATTCTCATAGTTTGGGAAATAATAGTTTATTTACAGTTAATAAAAATAAGTTCGGTGTCTAGATAGTAAAAAATTAAAAAAAAATTTTTTTTTTAATCGACGTAGAATTATTTTGGAAACATTTGTATAACGGTCCCATAGTTTGGGAAATAATAATTTTGGTGTAATAAATAAAATTTGGTAAATAAATAAAAATTTCGGTAATTTTATAGAATAGCATGAATTTTAAACATATATGTTGTAATAGAGTATCATTCGGGGTGCGAGGGGTCTTCGGCCCCATAGGTTTGAGTTGAATCTCGTTTTGCGTGGAAAGTTGTAAACCCATGTAGAATCTCACTTCGCATTAAAAAGTGTACGCTGCCTAGCTTCGTGAAGCAGCCCGGCGGTGGCGAGAGACATATGGGTTTACAACTTTCCACACAAAACGAGGTTCAACTTAAACCTATGAGGCCGAAGGCCCCCTCCCCGCACCACAAATGATACTGTATTACAACATACATGTTTGAAATTCACGCGCTTTTGCACGCACATTGATTATTTGGGAAACTCTTTTCCTAAACTTGCCAAAATGATTCTCAAACGATTCCAAAAGATTGTAATTATGAAAAATAAAAAATGAAAAATTTGTCTGCTAAAGTGAACAGAGGAAATTTTTATTTACTTATTACATCGAAATTATTATTTCTTAAACTATGGGACCGTTATACAAATGTTTCTCAAATAATTTTACGTCGATTAAAGAAAAACAATTTTTTTTAAATTTTTTCTGTTATCTAGACGCCGAACTTATTTTTATTAACTGTAAATAAACTATTATTTCCCAAACCATGAGAATTCTTTCCTAAACTTGCCCAAACGAATAGAATAATAAAAAATGCAAAATATTGAATTTGTCTGCTAACTATATTGAGGTATTGCGTTCAGATTCCCCATTCGGGTGCACTATAATACTAGAAGTACTGTAGCATACGTACTATAGCATACGTGAATGGAACTTTAACAACTTTTAGTGTTATAATTACCCGGGTGGGGAATCTAAACGCAACCCTTATATACGTTACCATTTTGTTTTTTCCTCGAACTGTAAAAATATACTTTTTGTGCACAATCCCGTGTGTGATTATTTTTCCTTACATTCTGTCTCAATATTTACACCTAGACATATTAAATTAAGATCTTCAATAAAAGAATAAAAGAAATTAAAATCTTTAAGAAAAAAAATTTCATAATAATAATCGATAAATAATGTCATTATCGGTAGGGCTGGATTTTTATGCCAAATAATATTATTCGTGAATTTCTATGTACATCATGCTCTTCGCAGACTAACGTGTAGTTACTTACGGATATATAAAATCTTACCAGAGCTAGAAATATACCAACGAACACATATTAAATTGATTTTTTAATTTAATATTTACGATATCACTACGTATTTATTTTAAAAAGCCCCTTCTATCCCCAACGCGGAAACGAAGAATATTTCGCGAAAAATATTATCTTTACATAATATTTCATACTTTATCGTATTAAAATACATTACAATGTATTAAAATATACAAGATATACCAGATCAAACGTACCATCCGTTAAGGGTAGATTTCTGAGATGATCACTTTGAGACATAAATCTTAATACCGAGGCTATAATAGTTTCTAAATGGGAAGCGATTGTATTTCACAAATGACAGGGCTAAGATTTTGCGTGTTCAGACACAGTGAAATGACAAATGATAAAAGTGCTCATATGAATGAGATACCCATCTTTTAATATTATGAATATCGTATAAATTTATAGTAGTATTATCATTATAACATTTTTCTACACATTGCATTAGTTCTTTTTACGAATAATGGATGTAACAACTAAAGATATTAAAAAATGATTCAAGTAAAAATTTATGACATATTTCAATTTCAGCTGTTAAAGTGATCGATAATATCAATAATCAATAATTATGAAAGTGGCTATTATGCTATGCTATGCAAAGCAAAAATGCAATAAAATTAGATTCGACATTTATTTTGCATTTTGAAATATTTTTATAATAAATTATATATATGAAATATAGGATGATATTTATGAGAAAAAAACAATTTTTTATTGATTCTTAGCATAATCGATATTATACTATACTAATAGAAGATATAGTACAGACCATAGAATTGCTTCTTTCATTTTTAATTTGGATCATGTGAATACGACATTACATTTCTTTTTCTGTCAAAAATCATAGATCTTGTTTGATGTGCACAATCGTACTAATCTTAAAAATACATTCTTGTTGATATCTCTACGTTCCAGATAACACCTTTTATTATATTATATATTTGCACACTGTAAGATAAGCGTTTTATTTAAATTTTCACTGCACATTATATATATGTATAATAACATAAAAAACAAAAATATATTTCAAGTATCATTCATTTATTCTATTTTATTGTTAATTATTAAATTAATATTACTGAAATAAATAATTATTAAAAACATTCATTAATATTTATTTTGATTAGTAAATAATAAGAACAGACTAAATTACAATTTATGATTCAGCATCCGAAAAAATATAGAAGACAATTATTTTTATTCTTGTACTAAAAAAGTAATGTTTTGTTGTTTTCAATGTTATCAATGTATCAAATAGTCTACTACGACGCACACAATTATGTATCGAATAATGCTCATTTAAAAAGTTATTGTAAAGATTTATTTTAATTTACAATTAAAATTTGTTAAATATATTTGATTTTAATACTCAGTGTCTACTAAAATCATTGCAATTTTTTGTGTCTATTATATGTTTTATCAATAAAAAATGCAAAAATGTTTTTGTTTATAAATATCACGTTAATATATTTCATATGCATAATTTATTGTAAAGATATTTCAAAATATAAAAAAAAATAAACAAATAAATCCTTCTTTCATGATTGATATTGATTAATTACTTTGCTGAAGTTGAAACATGTTGCAAATTTTTACTTAAATGATTTTTGAAATGTCTTTAATTCTTACATCCATTATATTCGTATGTAAAAAGAATATACTAATGTAATGCATAAAAAAGCAAGAAAATATTATATTATGATAATGCTATCATAAATTTACATGATAATAATAATATCATAAGAAGGATGCCATTCAGAAGAGTACTCTTGTTACTTTGCAAAATTTTAATTCTGTAATTCGTGAAATATATTATACTTTTCATTTAAAAACTATTATAGCCTCGATATTTTTGTCTCAGGATTTTCATCTCAAAATAATCTCAGGAATCTGATCCATTAACGGATGGTACGGTTGATCTAGTAAACCTTGTATCATACTTCGTAAAATATACAGGATGTCTGATGTAAAAATACCCAACTGAAAGATGGAGATAGATTGGGTCAAACTGAAAAGAAAAGTTATATACCTATACTATTTTATAAAATGCGCAATAGTTGTCAATAAAATAATTCAAACATCTGAGCAAATAAGCATGTAGACAGATAGGCCGATAAAAATGTAAAATGACTTATTTGTTAGATCTCCTAGCAACGGTGAGCATCATCTGATAATGGAGTGACACACGCGACATATGACACCGAAGAAAATTTGTCACGCTGTGAGCGGCGAGCGGCAAGCGAAGTGGGACATCTTTTGGTTAGATATTTTTACGTCAGACATCCTGTATATTAATTTTATAACCACTTTATTTTTATAATAATTATAATAATTATTATAATAATTATCATAATTATTATAATAATTATAATATTATTAGATGTAGAATCAAAATAGAAGAATCTAATTATATAAATCATTATTCCTAGATACCATAGTTATCCGGTAAAACAACTCCCTCATCACAAACTGGTATCGCAAACCCACGTTTTCAGGACGACACATAAATTATTTCTCCAATCATCCTTTCAAATATAAGAAAAACTCTATAATCAATTTAGTCGATAGGGCCATCTTACTTTCAGATTCTCAATTCCACAGTAATAATATCAATATAGTTTAAAAAATCCTACATAATAATTGCTTTCCTACTCACATCATAAATAAATATGTTAAAAAACGATTAGACTCATTGCACTATCAACCTGACACTGACTCCTCTCTTAATCACAACAGCTTTGACGCCAAGAATTGCATCATTATCCCATACACCAAAAAACTGGGCGAAAACATTGAACACACAATAAGAAACATTAATTTAAACGTCCTATTCACGGTTCCTAACAAATTAAGTTCCATCATAAAAAAGGGAAAAGACACACTAGATATTTCTAAACACACTGAATTAGTTTACAAATTGGATTGCTCTAACTGTAACGCATGCTACATCGGTCAAACTAAACGACACTTGGGTACTCGCATATAGGAACACATTGTTATGACATCAAAAAACACGCATCCAATCACTCAGTGGTTAGTAATCATCGTGTGTCTCACGCCCACGAATTTGATTGGAAAAATCCTAAAATCCTTCACAAGGAAAACCATACAAAGAAGCGGGAGATCGCCGAAATGTATTTTATTAAGAAACACTGTTCGGCCATCAACTTACAGCGTGATACAGAAAATTTATCTCCATTATATCAACGTCTCATTGATATTGTATAATTGATATTGTATAATCTCTAAGATAATGTGAAATTTCTTGTCACCCGTTACTTTAGCAATGTTTCTTTACCTGATTGTCTGGCTCTTCCCCTCACCTTTTATGTTTATCTCCATCGTTCAACCCCGAAAATAATAGTCATGCTTAAGCACTCAGTCGCATTTTAGCAGTTTTAACAGTTGACGCGTATTTTATTGCTAGACCTCTTTTAACTTTTCACGTCTAGTTAATTGTATATCATAATGCAACTCTTGAGTCACAATCTCAAATTGTAGTAACAATATTGTTAGTTTATATTTATATTGTAACACATTTTTATTGTATTATTTTACTCCATTATTGTATTGACAGATATGCTTGAAAAGGACCAAATCCCATGGTCGAAACGTTGTGATTTTTTAATAAAGCTATCAATTGCCAGTTTGCACGTCAATTATTGCCTTCTTCCTGAATTTTATATCACTGGCGAAGAGAAGATTATCTACACATTCATATAATTCTATTTAAAAGAATTACTATAAAGAAAAATGCATAAAGAATTTGTACAATCATATTATATTTGCCACTTTAAACAATGCATTAAAAATATTTTTTTCTAAAATATTTTTTTTTACATTTGACATCTAAACAGACAATCTAACCAACAATGCTCTTTTGTAAAATTTTGCATAAAATTTTTTCTTTTATATTTAATAAATAATTTACTAATAAAAGTTATTTTAAATAGGAGTTTCTAGTAAGTTTATTTGTTTATTTTATATAATAAATGTAAATCTTCAAACATGCACTTTTATCTAACATTTTAATTCCTTGTGTTCTCTTTATTCCTTTGTGTTTTTCCTACAAAATATCATTTCAGATATTCCAAAACTGTTCAGTCATATCGATAATAGTTTTCAACTAATCAACAAATTTAAAAACATTTCCGTTGACGATAATTACATACTTGTCACTGGATGTTGTTTCTCTCTTTATAAATGTACCTATTGACTTAGCCTTAGAAAGTTTCGCTTTTCGATATAATTATATATATATGTACACATACATGTATGGTACATATATTCATACATATATTGATCTTGTTTATTAGCTTATTAGCTACTAAGATCTGTAACCCATTGATCTATCGTCAATTAACCTTGCTATCATTACATTAAACTCGTGAGTTCAGTCGAGAATTGTGCGTTTGAATTTTTGTTAAGTGTAATTGGTTGTCTTTTTGAACCGGAATCGTGATTGTGTGGTAAATCCGTTAGTTTTTTTTACTAAAGTTTCTATCGTTGACATGTACATATCTATACTTACTTTTGGGTCTGGAAAGGATGATTTTAAAAAATGGATGTTTATATATTGGAATATGTGCTGATGATGGCCTAAACAAAGGCCGAAAACATACACATTATATAAGAAATCAAATAATTTAATCAAATTCGTGCTATTGGACAAGAATCAATTTAAAATTATCTGCGCATAAAGACTCATTTTGCTCTTTCTTATCCTCCTGTTAACATTTTAATATTATTCTTGAATTACTTGAAAAATTTTTTTACGAATAATTTTGAAGAATAATGCATATAATCAACAAATTTAATCGTTTAATAAGAAATTTTTATGTGTGTATGTATGTGGATAGAAGAAAACGGAGAAAATCAGCAGAAGATTTACTAAACAAACTATTTTCTTGATGTAAAATTAAACATTTCTAATTATCTAAAACACGAGAATGAATTATGTTGCATGAAAAAATATAGACTATATGAAGAAAATTTCAAAAGAAATTACAACACACATTATCAATATTAGATTCCATGAATAATTTATTATTTATTATTTTATAAATATTTTAGAAATTTTGTACATTAGTATGTCTGTAATTTAAAATTATATTATTTTTTAAAAGTTTTTAAATAAGAATTCGTTTAGAAATTTGTACAAAAATACATATAATTTTAATATACAATAAAAATCCTCAATTTACAAAGAAATAAAAATATGTGATAAAAATGTAATATCACGTAAATCACATTCTGAGAGTAACGTAAATATTATAAATTAAAAATAACTATGTATGAAGAAAATATTTAACAAAAAAAAATATAAATTTCATAAACGCTCATATTCTGTAGTGAAAGTAATTTAAAGATTTATATCTTTTCTAATTTGGCATCTTTAAATATCTATATTTAAATATCTATACTAAAAAAAGCTTGCAAAAAAAATATAGTTTGCCTTTACTGAAAATGTAACGAAAGAATCAACTGAGATATAAATTTTTATTTAAAAAATTTTATAACTGAAGTTTTACTCTCAGATAGTATAAGGAAGCTCTTAGGATATACAAAGGACATCCAAGGCGTATAAATAAGATTTGAGTACATCCCTTGAATCTCTTCTAGACGTCCTGAGGAAGAATAAATGATATCTTTCTCCTTTTCTTTTTTTTCTTATAATTAATCATTTTTAAAAACGCATACAGATTGTTGCGTATCTGTGTATCATCATTAAGTATCAATTAATATAGTACAGTACGCTTTTGCATATCATTGTATTAAAATTTTGATACATAACGACGATACGTATACGCAGAAATGCAAGATGGTCTGTGTCTACCTTAATATGTTTCAAGCGTTGTAATCGTGCAATCTCTTATTTAAACATAAATGAAGCAAATTTTCAAAATTAACCAATAGCCTGTTGTATATTTCCCACATTGTATATTTTACTTAAAATTATATTCCGTTTAATAATTTTAAATCTATTTACATGCGTACAAATAATGTATAAATAATTTCGATCCTTTCTTTGGATCGTCTTCAGTGTAACATTAAGAAATAAAATATCAGAAATAATATATCAGTCAGTGGAATGACATAAAGGGGATCAAACAAAAAAAATACGCATATAATTATTGAGATATCATATAGATAACCGAAATGTTATGTATTTGATTTCAATAAAGGATTTACAAATATTTTTTTTCTACGAGAAGCTTTGTTGTGTTATATCTATCGCGCTTGGCTTTTAATTGCTCTTCTTTTATTTGTTTATATTTGAATTTATATAAGAGCTTTTTCTTTTTTCTTTCATTGCGTCTCTACCGCGCTTGACTCTTAATTGTCCTTCTTTTATTTGTTTGTGTTAGTCTAAGTATCACTATGGTAAGCCCTAAATCCTTTTCATGGCAAATAAGTAAATTAATAAAATATTTCACTATTAGTTCACTATTAGTTCACTATTAGTTCACTATTAGTTCACTATTAGTTTTTATCACTATTAGTTGTTTAAAGACTTAAGCCTCTACACCGTCAAGATTGTGATTATTGTTTTAATAGAAAAAGTTTTAATATTTTTTATTTTATTTTTTTTTATTTTGCTTTTTTTAGTTGTTTTGTTTTTAAGTTTGTTGGATATATATTAATATTGTAATTTTTAGCTTCAAAGATAATAAAATTGCTTAAAATTCGATGGTCTTCTTTTTCTTCATCTTTATCTGTCCAGCAGAAAAAATCATAGATAACATCTATACTATTTTTAAAATCTCATGATGGTCTATTCTATTGTGAACATGAGGATTATTAGTACGCTGCTGCGTACATAGTGCAAATGTTTTATGTTATTTAGGTTCTAGATACAATTTCTACAGTCCTAATATAAATATCGTTCGTGAAGGTCATCGTTAATTCATCGCTTAATCTGTTAAACTTCCGTCAACACTGCTAAAGACCTGATGATCAGAATTGTTGCAGTTTTGACTGGCAAAGTAACAAAAATTCCTGGTATCTTCAATCGATCTCTTAACCGCCAGACTCACTGCAACGAAGCTAAAGGTCGCCACTTCGAGTATCTTTTGTAAGATTAACCAAAATAAAAGGAATCTATCAAATACCTCTATGGTCAGTCGTATTTATTTACATGTAATGTAACATAAATGTTTCGAACAACCTCTGAACATAACACAATGATAGTTCTGTAACTACGCATGTTTCCCATGTTTATAGGACAAAAATCCACACAGCAAAAGTGGATCTCCGTAATATCATTAGGATAGCTTATGCCGGGAAATTAAAATATTATTGAAATGTCTAAAATAGCGGTAAATATCTGCAGAATATTTTCAAAATAAACTAATGTCCACTCTTATGTAAACGCTGAGATTTCTAGTTTGTAGAAATATATTTGGATATTATGCAAATATATTATAATAGCATCGGTCACACGCACGCACGCACGCACGCACGCACGCACGCACGCACACTATATCGTGTCTCTCGTTGTATTGCGGCCGTTTGTCTTTCAATGTTCTGCTCAAACGCATCAATTGCGTGCGATACCGATCACCTGTGATTGTTTCAGTCGGTTTTAACAGCTCATAATATACTACGCCGAGCTGGTGCCACCAAATACAGAGCATAACCTTGGAGCCGTGAATATTCGGTTTGGCCGTCGACGTAGAAGCATGGCCGGGAACTCCCCCGGTGATTTTCTGCGCTTGGGGTTATCGTAATGAACCCATTTTTCGTCCCTAGTCACAATGCGATGCAGAAATCCCTTCCGTCTTTGCCTTTCAAGCAGCTGTTCACAAGCAAACAAACGCCGTTCAACATCTCTCGGCTTCAACTCGTACGGCACCCAATTTTCTTGCTTCTGAATCATTCCCATGGCTTTGAGGCATTTTGAAATGGCTTGTTGAGTCACTCCCAATGATCGTGCCAATTCTTCTTGATTTTGACACGAGTCTTGATTAAGTAATGCCTCCAATTCTGCATTTCGAAAACCTTTTCTCTTCCACCGCTATGCCGGTCTTCGACGTCAAAATCACCGTTCTTGAAGCGTTGAAACCATTCACGACACGTTCTTTCACTAATAGAGGCCTCACCATTTGTAGTATTTGAGAGCATTCGATGAGCTTCAGCCGCAGATTTCTTCATATTGAAGCAGAAAATTAAAACCTCCCGCAAATGACGAGAATTTGGCTCGTAAACTGACATTTTCAATCGAGAATAAAATTATGATGCAGACACAAATCGACTAACGTTTCTATGGGGTTATGTTGACAGATGCCCAAGTTTATTGTATGACGTCTATGATCTGTTTATTTCGACCACCACTTACCGCTAAAGCCATCTATAGGAAAACGGCGGAAACAAAGTTGTACACCTAATAGTTACAGAAAATTTCAAGTATGCTAAGAAATAAATTAAGTTCTATATTTTATGTTATTACCCATACAGCATCGAAAGATTACAGAAACATTGCAGAAACCTTACATTGAAACATAGTAATACTAAGTGGACGTTACGAAATGTTTCTGCAATGTTACTACAAGCGTGCGGCAACTCTGAAGTATCCGCCCAGAGAAATATTACAATGTAAGACTACAGTAATGTTACGGTACAATGTATTTGATAGATTGAAACACGTTGCTATAAATATGCATAATGCTTCAATTTAATAGATAAATTTTGAGAATATATAAAGACAAGAGAGATAAGAAAAAATTCGTTGCAATTTTGTGTAAGTTCATAATCTTTTTGCATCCAAAACTCGAATTAAAAAATTGTGAATTTACGCAATTGCAATGAATTTTTTCTCATTTCTCTTGAATATCTTTATATATTCTCAAAGTTTACCTATTAAAATCTGAAATATATTAGAAGCATATTAGAAAATTATAAAATTATTATTAAATTTTATATAGGAATAAAAACTTACACAATATTCTATTATCTAAGTAACAGCATTATTTTATTTATTACCAAAAGCAATAATATTAATATATACATATATATATATTAATTTATTAGCATTAATATTTATACTCGATTAATTGCATTTTTTGAAATTGATAACAGAACACTTAATTGAACAATTTTTCAAATAAAATTATCATATAAATATTGCACATAAATGCAAATATTTAAATCTCATAAAACTGTTCAAATTTGTACAATATTGTTGTTCAAAAATATAATTAAAGTAAATATAATTCGAAAACATAAAGTTATTTCTATACACACACCGATACAAATGTCTTCTTACACGAAGTTGCACGTATATTGGGACACTCGATGCATATTTTTTAATATGTATATTCTCAAAATTTTATATTTCTGCAACATTACTGGAACATTTCGACATAATATTAATATTGCATATTTCTAAAACGTCTCTGCAATATTACATTGCAACTCGCATTGTAACGTAGCAGCAATGTTGTTGAAAGTTTCTGTGCTGTATAGGTGTAACTTCTATTACATTAGAAAAAATATTGTCATTTTTGCATTTTGTAATATTTCTTATATTACATGTACTGAAAAAATTTTTATACAAGTAAATTGTCGAATGAATAAATAAAACTGGCAAAGAAGTTTGGATGCATATTATACAATAAATATCTAATTATATAAATAACGTATGTTTTAATCCCTTTTTTTGGGCTGTCCTCAGACAATTAATAAATTAAGATGAAATTAAGCATAAAGATTAATAATCAAATGGATAAAACAAATACATAATAACTAATACATAATATAGTCATTATTATAGAAGATTCTGAATTAAATGATATATCACGTCCTCCTCGTTGTTTGAATATATAATCTCCATTGTATATGCAATTAAATGTCTTATCTTTCGGTTGATAAGCCAAGAGGCACATAAAAAATTAAAAAATGTTCCATTTTTGTGTAAATCAACTTGTAACAGAACGTTCAGAAATTGAGACAGATAGATGCAACCGTTAAAGTTGAGAACATCGCAAACAATATTATTAGTGACCTGATCACATAATGGTCTTATCTCGATGACTAAGAAACACATTTCTCTTATGTAACTGGATATTTATTGTGCGTCCAAACTTCTTTCTGCGCTAGACTCTTAATATCATTTGACAATTTTAATAATTTGGTTATTATCATTAGAGTCTTTACTAATTTATTGCTTCATAGAAGTATTTCCTTTAAACCTCTCATATTATCACCTTATGTTCTTAAAGTCTAAATGTGAAATAGTTCTGAAATTTTACAAAAATCTGTTGAATTAAAAAATGTAGCAATTTGTTGGTCACCAAAAAGCTGTTTGCTGAGATAACCGACGCTGATTGATGTTATTATGATTAGTCTCATCATATTACAGAAATAAAAAGATTTTTATAATATTTTCTCATATTGCATCTTCTATTGCATCTTCTCTACCTTAATGCAGAGAGATGCAGAGAGAGAGAGAGAGAGAGAGAGAGAGGGAGGGAGGGAGGGAGATTGATTGATTGATCTTTATTAGCTTTCTCAGCTATTTGTAATACAGTAAATTAAATTTAAGTTGCATTATAATAAATATACTCTTTTAATCTACGCTTAAACAGTTCAATTCTTTCACATGTTTTTAATTTAGTTGGTAAGGCATTATACATTTTCACTCCTTCGTAAAATATTCTTTTGCGCGCTTCTTGTTTTCCAAAATTGTAATGCAATATCCCCGGCTTGTCGTGTTTGTCTTTCACTCTCATTTCCTACTATCATTATCCTATTCCTTAATTGATTTGATAACATATTTTTCAAAATCTTAAAAATAAATATGCACACATTATAACATAGCCTCTGTTTTATGGACATGAATTGCAAATTTTGCAGCATATGTTCCACTTTGGTATACCTATTACATTGCAATATAACTCTCATGGCTCGATTTTGCGCTATCTGCAATTTATATGTATAACTGTGTTTCCCTCATATCTATTAATAACGTTGCGCAATATTCAAAATGAGATGCTATAATTGATTTATATACAGTACATCTAGTATACATCGATATAAAGTTACCTATTCTATTTAAGAAATTTGTTTTTTTTTCTATTTTTTTAACATATAATCACAGTGATCTTTAAATCGGAGTCTATCATCAATAATTATACCTAAGTATTTCATTATTTCTACTCCCTCTATCTCAGTTCCATTCAAACATTTCAATGTAATATCTCCTTTCAGTTCCTTCCTAATACTCCTAACAATCATGTATTTCGTTTTTCCTGCGTTCATTTTCAACTTATTTACATTCATCCATTTTTCTGCTGTCCTAAACGCCATATTCATTTTATTCTCTATCTCCGCACTACTTTCTTCAGTTACATATATTAATGTATCGTCTGCGGAGAGAGAGAGAGAGAGAGAGAGAGAGAGAGAGAGAGAGAGAGAGAGAGAGAGAGAGAGAGAGAGAGAGAGAACGGAAGAGAGAGAGAACTTATTTCCATATATCAATGGAAAAATTATTAAAAATAAATATTCTTGTTTTTATTTCATAATAGTTTCTTGTTTATAATAACTAGTCATAAATTGTATTAAAATATCTCTTTTCAATTATTCTTTAAAAAAGTCATTATTTAAAAATTCATTATTTAAAAATTCTTTAAAAGTTCATTATTTAAAAATAATGAAAATATTTCTTTTAAAATAAAATCTTCCAAAAATGGACCATATACACTTTACATCAAGCAAATCAACTTTACATCAAAACAAATCTAATATAAATGTACATATTATAAAAACGTTCGGCTCACAAAGCCTTCATCAATAATATAAACGGTAATAACAAATCAACAAACAAGTAATTTAAACGTGTTTTTTGAACGGCATAAGAACAACTAATAAATGTCAAATCTTGAATCTTATTTCATATATTGAAATCGTGTATTTTAATTCCACTTCTCTTTTAAGAATTAAATCGTTGGTAGGCGAAAATGTGAGTCGTATCAATAAATTCATTGTATGTATAATCTCATTGTCAGCTCGCTTCAGATCCGAATATCCGTAGAATAAATCCAAAATTAAAACAGGTTGAACCCAAAATGAAGAAAGATTGTATCAACAATTTTTCAAACCATTTAATGGAAATTCTAACATTATAGTGTGAAACATGACTAATAATGAAAATAACTTACTCGTATAAAATATTTTTAAGAAAGTATGTACATATACGTCTTGTCGTTACTGCCAACCAAGTAATAACCCATACAGCACAAATCATTGCAATTATATTGTGGCAATATTGTCGCAACAAAGTAACATTGCGGCAACGTTGCTGTAATATAGCTGCAATGTTTGTGCTATATGGGAATGAGCGAAGTTAAAGGACATAAACCAATCTCTAAGAAAGTCTCTGACAACAATGCACACAAGTAAAAAAAGAACCAATAGATTACTTAGCGAGCTCAGATAATATCTCAAGATATTATCCATCGAATAACGTTGTCTCTTTTTGGAATTGATTCCATTTTTTACTGTTTTATATGCATCACCTCAGAAATTATTCTTTTATAATAATTATTTTCTGTCTGATTCAGGATAATTACATTATTCCAGTCAAATAAATGATTAAATAAGTAAAATTTAATATATGTTCTGTAACCACTGAGTGTTTTGAGGGAGCGTTTAATATTAGATGTATGTTCTCTTATTCTAGTATGTACCTAGTTGTTTGTCCAACATATAATGTTTCACAATCTTTACAACAAATTTTATAAACAACATTGCTATTCTCATCCTTTTCATTTTTCATCTTTATGTGCTTTAACAAAGCGAGTGACACAACGGAGTCCCAAGCTTGTATCAAATTTTAATCTTGATTTTGCTATGTGCGAGATGTTTTTTAGGTAATACCATGAATTGTTTCTAATTGATGCCAGATTCGCTATCTTCTTTATTTATTATGTGTCTAAAGAACTTTTTATTAGCAAATTTTTCTATTAATATCACTAAAGATTATATCTATTGGGTATCCACACATTGTCTAATAAAATATCGACACATAAATTTTTCTTATAAAATTTAGGATGAGGAAGCAAAATTGCTCTCTCGACCAAGTTGAATATTGTACCTATTTTTTGACATTTTGGGTGGTAAGAAAAAAACGATAAAAATATTCTAGAGAAAGTTTTTTGTGGAATCAATTTAATAAGATTTTTTGTCGTTCTCTGCAATTATATTTAAGTCCAGAAAGCTTAACCTTTAGCTGGCACACTTCTCCAGAATTTCAGAGCTGGCACACTGGACCGTTTGAGACACCAGACAAAAAAAATGCTTGCTGCGAGGAAGCTACTGATTTTTTTTACTTGAAAAAATTCTCAGATATTCTTTGATACTTATTTTACTTATATTTTACTGATATTAACATGTGCCATAGGTTATTTTGATCAAATTTAATAGTGACTGTAAAAAAAATTTTTTTTTGAAGGTAAAAAACGAAAAAATGATTATTTTCACTTAAAAATTCAAAACTCTTCCATTTTTTAATATTAAAAGCTAAAAAATTAACTGGACACTCTTGAGATACAACACTTTCAGAAAAAAATAGTCTGACAGTGGCTGGTGAAAAAAAAGTATTTATTTGGAGAAATGAAGTAAATTTTAGACAAAAATTAGTTGAACTTGCCTGGAGCTTTTGGTACCCCACAGTACCAACTAAGAGTTAAGGTTCCATTACTCTTTAATGTAACTTGTATCTGTTCATAATAACTATTGAACTTATCCAGAATGTGTAACACTTTATCAATTGGAGTAGTTATGACAATATCGTCTACATATCGGTAATAAAATTTTAAAGAATTTATAATTAATATTTTTTCCAGATCTTGTAAAATTATATCAACTATAATAGGTGATAACAGTGAGCCTATGGGTACCACATTCTGTTTACATATAACTTGGTTAAACGTGAATATACTATTTCATAAGTTTAATTTCAATTGTACTACAATTTTACATTTCTTATCGGAGTGGGTCACTTTAAATTATGTTTAATAAAAATCAATGTTTAAAATCAATGTTGTATAAAACAATAAAATTTAAATTATATGAGATATTTATATGGAATTTATATGAGTTATGTAAAATATAACAAATTAATCTTAAATCTTTTCATTAAAATTTAATTTTTTATCAAAATAGAAAAAGTTTTTTGTCAAATATCTAAATTATAGATTCGTATTTCTTAAATTAATCTTATCATTGATTACAAGAAACACTAAAAGTCAATTTTCACATATAAACGGAATTCTGAAAATATTACGATATTAAATTTCGTAAAGATGGTTAATTGAAAAATTAAACAACTTATTAACAACTAATTAACAACTAATTTTAGAATTATTTCTTTATAATACATGGTAATCAAAATTTATAGATATAAGAAAAAAGGAAATAAAATTTTATTCTGAAAATTTAATATTTTAATATAAAATGATCCCATGATAAGTAATTTACCAATCACGTTAGATTTTTATGAAATTTAATTATTTGAGTGATCTAATAAGTATACGTAAAAGAAAGTAAATATGCGTACGCGCGTGTGTGTGTGTGTGTGTGCACAGGGTGTAATATTTATTTCAAAAATGTCATCTCTTCTAATTAATCCGGAGTATTCATCTTTACACTCTGTATATCTATTTTTTTAAGTTAAAAATTGAGTATTTATGTTACTCTTACAATTGTAAATAATTGCATTAAATTATCCACTAATAGATTTGAATTAAAAATTAAAAGATATAACTTTTATATAGAATGTTATATAGAATCACTATAAAGATGTTACAGATTATTATTTTTAAAACTAAGTAAAATATAAAAAATTATTAAGATATCTTTGAAATGATTGCAGACAAAAATTAACTTCGCCATATGACTAACTTCGTCTGTGATACTAAACAGTTGATAGATTGATAATAAAAGTTTCGCTTCGTTTTAGAAATAACAACCTATAGCTTTAATGATACACTTTGTATTACATATACACCCTGTATTTTTTATCACCTTCTTAAATAACGAATACACTATCATAAATCCTTTCACATTTTCTTAAAATCATTACGATCTTACTTTGATATTGAACAAATTATATTTTGCATTGTTTACTTTTAATAATCAACAATTATATAATTACTAATAAATATTCATTTGTATCTATTATAATATTTGTGTATCCAACATGTATATCTTTTTAAATATAATTTGGAAAAAATATAATAATAATTTAGTATACATTTTTTAAAGATAAAAATTTTAGGATGTTAATAACTTAATAAAATATAATTTTAGATTATATCAAAATACAATTTATCTTAGCACTAACAATAAGTTGGTAGAAAATGTATTACTGTCTTAGCACTAAATGGATAGAAAAGTGTGATAAATTTAAAATAAAAATCTTTAAAAATTCTTTGTGTGTTAATTCTCCAAATGCATTTTAAATCTTTTATCATTCAATACATTCTTTTCAATTTTCTCAAATACAAAAACATAGTTCCTTAGTAGGTAGCCGAAAGAAAATTCAGCAGCTAATGCTATTGTTTGTAGAGTCCTCTGTCAACTGAATTACTATCCTATTTCAATAATTTCGTAGACGACTCATTCATTATTTAACTAAAACAAACAGTACTAATTGAATGCTAATGAAATGTTCAGCTTCTGTCCTATATATAGTAAATATAATTTACAGACCATCTGTCTATGGTGGAAGGGTCACATTTGTCATAAGATTATTGTCGACAGATTTGTTTGCACGCATGCATTTGCTTACATATAATTATCGATAAAATCAATTAGCAATAAAGCTAAATACTATTGCATAGCAGACGATGATTAAAAAATATAATTTCATGCATAAGAAATTATTTGCACTGAAAAATATTGACTAAATATTGACTAATATTGACTAAACGTTTACTAGACTAGACGTTTAATTGGCAATATTTCTTTAGTTTATAAATAATTTACCGTTTTTAAGTTAAACGTATGTTAATTTACCGAAATACATATTTTTTTAATTTGGATAACATATTTATTGAATAATGTATTGAATAATGTTTGTTTCTGAATAATATTTTATTGAATAAAATATTTGCTTGACAGCTGCATAATTGAATAAAAAAATATTTTTCAACTTTTTTTTCAGTAACTAAAAGTAAAAATTTAGTTAGTAATGTGTCCATTATATTTTATATTAAAATGTTGAACAAAATGTTGAAAAGTTATATTGAACTACTATCCGTAAGTGAAAAGTGTTGTGTTGAGCCCATACTCGGATCGCATTTTATATACATTTCTACAATCATACTTACCTTTTTAATGCTTAATAATAATGCGCAAAGTCTTTTATATTAAATGTCACCTACAATAATATTAATATTATAATTTTACTGCCAAATAATATAATGTATAATAAACATATTATGTGAGTTTAATAATATGTATTTAAATATCATTTATATTACGAATCATTAAAATACATAAGAAACAACAGGGAAGAGGAAAACAATATAGTTTATGAGATTTTTTGTAATTATTGCGTTGCATCCTATGTGGGACAAACAAAAAGACAACTGAGTATAAAAATTAAGGAACATAAATCGAATATTAAACTCGATCCATCAAAATATTCAATAGTTTCTAAACACATATTAAAACCATTTTTTCGATTGGGACAATGTATTGGATAATGATATTGGATTAAGAAATTAAGGTATTGGATAATGAATACAATTTTTATAAAAGAATGACATCCGAATAATCCATATTGTAAAAACAAAAAAATTAACTCCCAAAAAGATTCGGAGTGACTGAAAGCATACATGGAGAGCATACATGGAAATATTATCAGAATTTGCCAATTGGCCTTAGTTATTTTATTTTACTTATACTTTTTCCCCTTTCGTTTTGATTTGTTTATTGGTATACATTTTGCTTTTTCTCCCCGCATATAAAGATCAGTCTCTTTTCGAGCATATGTGGTGTCCAGATTGATCTTGATTTATTATAATTAGAACTAAGTTAACGTTAAAGATCAGTTTTTCTTCATTTTAATGTTTTGACAATTGTCTTATTTACTGCTATATCTATGCAAAATACGTTTATAGTTTTTTAATTTTATTAATCCATGTTAATTCCCTTTTATTTTGTGTTGTTTAAAAGAATTGTTCATTACACATATTAGATTATTATATTAATTTTTTTATATTTTGATATGGATAGTTCATGACTCTGTTATTTTTGGATCTTCATGAACATCACGGATCTTTCAATCTGTTGGAGATTATCATAAAAATGTTAAAATAATCTGACTACTACTCTCGATAAAGAACAATGAATTTGGTTGCACATCAAACCTAATTTTATAATTAGACTTTTATTGTATCATGATGGTAAGTGTTGAATTTTTTTTTTTACTCTATGACATTATGTATACTTATTTGGCGAATTTATTTTATTTTATTTTGTTATCATGTTACGTTACTAAAGAAGGTTTTGTTTGAAAGTTTTGTTTGAAGCGAAAAAACTGAACCGAATTAATTATTTATCTTATAAATAACTATATATTACTCTCATAAATTTTTATCATTATAAATATTAATCTTTTAATATTCAATTATTAAAATTTAAATAATTTTATTTAATTAATTTTATTTATATTATTTTCATACAATAATTCCCTAAATATTAATTAAATTTTTTCATATTTCAACTCAATATGAATTCAAGTTATCTAATCCTCTGCCACTTTATTAATTTATATTAATTATATTAATTATATATTAATTATATATTAATTATACATTATTAATATGTTATTATTATATTATATATATTATTATATATTATATATATTATTATGTATGTGGCGATCATGGCTCAGAGAGATGTACGTTGGTTTAATAAGCTGAAGATCCCGAGTTCAAATCCGACCAAAAATCGTCGATTTTTATTTGATCGCCACCTCTCGGAAGGCAAACCACCGAGAGTATCTTGCAAAAAAAAAACAATTTGTCAAATTGACGAGCTATATGCGGAAGGCAACGGAAAACCACCGCATTATTCTTTCCCAGGACAATCATGGATAATACCATGCCAACGATCGGATACGGTTTACGGCACTAGAAGAAGTATATATATTATATATATTATTTATTATTTATTATATATTATATTTATTGTATTATGTAGATATAAATGACATTATATATAATATAATGTCATAAAAAATGTTTTTATTTTAAAATTTCACACACAAGGTGACTACAACTCTACTCAAGGTCGTACTAATATTACTATGTAGGTAATGCGTCAAGTTTTTGTGCGCTAAAAATTATTATTATTATTATTATTATTATTTTATTATTATTATTATTATTATTATTATTAACAGTTATTTTTAACGACAGATTTTTAAAAATACAAATAATGTTTTATTCTTATTGATACAATCTTTTTATATATTACTTTGTATAAAATACTTTGTTAAAATAAATTTTTACGAAGTTGCAACAGAATCTGATAATCTATATATTTCGATTCAGAACGTTTTGTGATGTTATCCAATACCTGATATCTGACAATAATCAATAAGTATAAATAAAATACCAATTTACAATCGGACTGAATCTTTGCCAAATAATATTAACACGAATTCTCACTAATAATATTATTTGGCACAAAAATTCAATTCGACCATAAATTGGCACTCATTTTTTTTTTTCATTAAAAAATAATTGTTTTACAACAGTAGGTATTTAGTTAACGCTTTTTTATTTTATTTTTTGGAAATTAATGTTTACTTACATTATAATTTTAATAATATTAGGTCATTTAAAAAGTATCCGCGGTTTTTGTTCAATTTTTGACGAGCAATTCTTATATTTCGTAGTATTTACAATCATAATACTCCTCAAAGAAATGATGCATACAATATTATATTTAATAGTTATTAAATACAATATTACTAAAGTTAATTAAAGGTTTGAAAACTTCACTTCTCTTATCACCAATATAATATATTCAAAAGTTTAATAACTAGAATACACACACAGTAAATACTATAAATTGTAGTACATGGAATCTACATTTTGATTTTTTACAAAGGATTTATCACATAACATTTGATAATTGTTTGATTAGATTCAAATAATTATTATTAAAATGGTGAGATACTTATATAAAAATATTTTAAACAAAAGTTATTTTATGGTTTTTATAACTAACTAATTATAACTAATTAATTTATAATTGTATTTTAAAATTTCCCAAAGATTTATTATTTTGTCTCAATTCTTATTTTTTAAATTTCTTCTTTATATTAACAAAATTGAAGTATACGTGCATGCATACGATTGTGTATCTATTTATGATGACTTTGGAATGTTCGAATGTTTTATCTCTCTTACGTTTTAAATATATCGCACTACATATCAGGGTCTTGAACTATACTAACAAGCAGTAGATATTGGTGTTATATACTTGGATATTGGTGTTATTGACTTCGGACATTGTTAACGTTACTTACAAAGAAAATAAAGCAAATAAAGCGGTATTTTAAAATTTTAGT